>JAOXNR010053895.1:0-13415 GCA_028571225.1 Parsonsia alboflavescens | reverse complement strand
AAACCTTCAGAGTAGTGAGGAGAAATTTCATTTTGTCCTTCCACCTTGTGAAATTTGTTCCATCAAATTGATTCAACATAATAGCATCTTGTTGTGCCAGAATCTTCATTGTAGTATCATTGATCAAAGCCATTTCAAAATTTAAAGGAATATTACACTCAAATTGTTAGGAAAATAATTGTCAGAATAATAAACTATGACTTTGAGGCATGAAATTACACTTGCTTGAATGTAATATTACTTTGCTATCAAAACAAGTTACCCCAAGATACAACAAAACCTTTCTGAAAGAACACTCTAATGGAAGTAGTGTAGAAAACGTAAGAATTAATTGTAAAGGAAACAGGTAAAGTAGCCTCACTTATATAATGTCTGAAGAGACATATCTATGCCTGAAAAGACATCTTTTGAATGAATAGAAACAACTATCCATGTCTGAAAAGGTCTCTTTTGAATGAATAGAAACATCTATCCATATCTGAAAAGACATCGTTAGAATGAAGAGAAACAACTATTTCAACATTTATTTCTGTTCATTTTGAATTTCCAAAAGGTATCTCTTCCTTAACAAACTATTCAACATTCCCTTCATCTGGAATTGAATGTTCATATTTTTCATCTTGAGTTGTCTAGAAATGAATGTCTCATTTTCTAAATTAGTTAAAATTTTCTTAAGAAATTGATATGATTAAATGTAAAATAAACTAAGTCAACTTATTTTCTTAAAATTTGTGCAAATTAAAATATGACATTCAATTTTGGATTGAAGGAGTAATACATTTTGTATTCAATTTATATTTTGAATTTAAAATGAAAATACAAGAAAATATTTGCATTATACAAATATGAAAAGTATGGGATTATACAAATTACCAATATAACTGGAAGAGGTGGAATGTAGGGGAGAAAACAAATCGAGTTTTTTTTTGAACTGGACAAGTCAAGCTTGAATCGAATTACGATTAAGCTCGAGTTGAGTCTCGAGCCGAGCTCAAAGCCACCGCAAACGGGTTCACGAGTAAAACTTTAATATTTATATAATATATTTTAAATAATTTTATTTAAATTATAAATTATGATATAGATATTTTTAATAATAAAAATATTGTAAAATAATCACTTTTAAATATATATATATATTTACAAAATTATATTAAAAAGCTGGGAAAAAAATATTTCAAGCCAAATCGAGCTTCAGTTGGGTTCGAGCTCCATTTTTTTGGTTAGGCTCGATTTAGTTCGGGTCGGGTCGGGTCGGCTCATCGTACCCCTAGGTGAATAATTTCCTTTCACATCAGGAGTCTGTGATCGGTCATGACTACATTGCTACTACCTTATCTACTGGGACCAATTTGATTTGGTTCCTTTTTGATTTGACAATAAATCCACTCCGGGATTAATTATTTGTCAAATTCCGTGGCCCACCAAAAGATTTTACATAATAGTCCATTTCTTGCTGTTCATTTCTCGTAATTTGATTATTAAACATAAATCTATTGAGATATTTTTAGCTTAGGTTCAAATTTAGATGATTATGTTTCCCGCTAAAAAAACAAAACAGACGATGATTATTTTGTCGATACGAATTTGCTAAGGTACGTTTTGAAATGTGCTTTAATGTGCGCTCCAACCGTTACCGTAACAGAATTATTATTCCGCTTGATTGGCTGTATAAGCACTGTAGCAACAATTCCGTTACGATAACGGTTGAAGCGTGCTTTAGCAAAACCGTTTGTTGATAAAAGGATAGTTATTTAAATAAAATAAAAAATTTAAAAACTTGATCTTGAACCACAAGCTAATGGTTGATTCATGACTCATGACCGGATTGGTTAGTCAAAATGCATGATGCACGTCAAAGTTTTGAATTTTTTATTATTCTAGATGTGTGTTGCTATTTAATTCTTAGTATCAGTTTATCACAAAAATAATAATAAATTAGACGAAGATATGCACTTTGCGCATTATATTAATTAATTTTAATTTTAAAATAAATTGTTAAATATTTAAAATTCTTATAATTAAAAAATATAGTCTTCATCTTTCGCCTCTTTGTAATTTTTCACTAATTATGAAATTTTGATCATTAAGTTTTAATTTTATTTATTACTATTTATATTTTGTTAGAAACTCAAAAGTTATTTTTAGAGAAATTGAAAATTTGTTTTCTATTTTTTAAAAAAGTTACGAATAACTTTATTTTATCCCAATTTAATAGTTTTATGGAGAAATTAAAGAGTTTTTTACTTATTTTATTTATATTTTGAAAGTGAATCTTATCTAGTCTTATTTATTTGATTTATTATATTTCTATTTTGATATGTATATATATAGTTTTTAACAAATTGAAGAGTCTCAGAAAAATTATTATGATTATGAATATTTTATTTTATAGAGAAATTAAAGATCAAATATGTGGAGTCCTCAAACATATTAAGGTATGATTTACTTTCCATAATCACATTTATTAACCCATTGCATGTACGGTAAAGAGGAAAGTAGATTTTTTGAACAATTTTATAGAGAAATAATGATAGAGATAAATGAAGATTTTTAGATAATGATAGGAAAATGAAGAATTTTATGGGAAATCCAATAGTTTAAAAAAATCAATTGAAAATTTTTTGAGTGAATATATAATAGATAGGAAATTTAAACGTAAAAAATATGTGATGTTTCCAAATCACTTTGAAATGTTTTAGTAAGTTGAGAAAAAAAAATCCATATCACTAAAACAAAAATAAAAAGATAATCGATTACCTCTATAGGAGGGATGTCGTTTTGAGGTGGTTTAAGTAAGTGATTAGCAGCGATTCAAACTGCCACTAGACAAACTTGCGGCAATTCGTGAACCACTACAAAATCAAGGATCGCAACATCACTTTGCGACGGTTTTCACCAATCAGAAACTCCACCACTAAGTCATCCAAGGCATTGCCCCATTGAGAATATTTGGACACACATTAGTGGCAATTTGCCAACCGCAGCTATATTTTTTGGATAATTTTTTTAGTACTATCATAAATCATTATTTTTAAATATATATTTATATATAGAGGTGGTTCCAAACTATCACAAATGCTGGGTTTAGGGTTTGTGAGGTTTAGGGTTAAGGTTTTAGCGATGATCGAAGGTTTCATCTTATTTTTCCACAATTTTCAATGGATTAACCGCTCCAATATTCAGGGTTCCTTTTTTATTTTTTCTCAATTTTTAATCGAAATTTTAATTATAGCATCTGTTTTGTTCCTCATTTTTTTTCAATATTTTCATCTTTTTTCCGCCGTTTATATATAAACATACATACAACCAATTCGTCCAATACAAGTCCATCAAATATCACCTAATATATATGCACTACAACAAAATAGATACCCAATGGCAATTAACATTATAGAAAGGCCTACATAGATAATTAGGTAGCCAAAATACTTCAACAAAAACATAAAATCAATCATTATATAATCAACAAATCTTAATGAAAACATTCTACACTTAAATTACATCATAGATAATATCCTAAGGCTAGTTTGGTGAAAGGAAGTCATCAATGTGCATGTCATCTGAGTCAGTGTGATCGGAGGCTTGAGATGACTATTGCAAAAATCATTTATCAAGTCTAGAAATCAATTCTTCAATGAAATAAAAATATCAAAGTATGAATTAGAGTATATAAATATATATATATATATATATATATATATATGTATATACTTGATCCCCTCGAAGCACAGCTACTTGATCTGGTGGCAAGGCTATATTCATTTGTGCCTCAACTGTCCCCAAGACTTGTCTAAGACCTTCATTTGTCTGTTCTGATTGCTCAGGTCTTCTCCTCAAAGACTGCACTTCAGCACTAGATGACTGAGTTTGCTAGGAACCAGAGTACCAAGATGATTTGCCAAGCGTGGATGTCTGAGTGACACCTAAGCCCATCATCCTCATCTGTCTGGGATGCTCCAAGCCCATCACCTGTGCCAAGGAATTAGTCAGTGACATAGGGATCGATCTAGGATCCTTGTGCTCTATCTCCTCGACACTCTTGTAGATGTGAAAAAAAATTAGAATAAATAATCTACAACGAAGTACAAATTTCCATTCAGCAATCATCTAAAAGTCTATTATTTTACCTACTGCAACATTACTAGCCTCCTCAGAAATATAAGTCAAATCTACTCTCTTGTGGGACTCGTTGAACATCTTTCCCCTACTCGGCTCAATACCCTTCTTTCGAAGTTTCAAACAACCAAATACAATGGAGTTAATCTTAACTAATACTTTCCAGTAACACTAAATTACCATTAAGTTACCATTTACCTCTTCGGTCATCCTCCTAGCATTCTTTTGGCCCATGGTGTGATTGATAGTCTGCTTCTTTTGATTTTCAAAATTTATTCTTGCCATTTCCTGTAATATGAACAAAGTTATCTTAATATCTAATACTCATAATATAAATAAAAAAAACAACATCATATATCATCAACATAACAAAAGTAAAATTTTTCTTACAACTATTCTTTCATCCAGCTTGTATCAACAAAGACTGTCCAATGATCCTTATCACCCCCCTTAGGTGGCCTATTCACATTTTCTTCTCTGGTCATGATGATGTCTTAATTCTTTCGAAATAATCTAAATCTGTAGTCCTTCCATTTCTTGTTAACGCTCATCATTAGATAATCTAAGGCAACTACATCTTCTATTTCGAAATAGAACTTTACCTTCGAAACAAAAAGTATCATTTGTTAAAATAAAGTAATCATGCATTAATTAATAAACAAGTTTTTCAACAACTTCATCAAATAAGAAAGTTTTTCAACAATAACCACAACGTAATTGTAACCTTTAAAACATCAAGTATACATAATAATGTTAAACAACATTGAAATCATATTTAATGACTAACTCAACCAATGACATTTTCATATTAAATCTTGTCTAATATGTAACAACAATCAAATGAAAGCATACAATAACTTTATCAAATAAGAAAGTTTTCCATCAGTAGCCATTAAAGTAACCTTAACCATTAAAACATCAAGTACACATAACAACTTTAAACAACATTCAAATCATATTTAAAGACTAACTCGACCAATGACATTTTCATATTAAATCTTGTCTGATATGTGACAACATTCAAATGAAACCATACAACTTCATCAAATAAGAAAGTTTTCCAACAATAGCCGTCAAAGTAACCTTAACCATTAAAATATCAAGTATACATAACAACGTTAAACAAAATTCAAATCATATTTAAAGGCTAACTCAGCCAATAACATTTTCATATTAAATCTTGTCTAATATGTGACAACATTCAAATCATATTTAAAGATTAATTCAACCAATGACATTTATGTGACAACATCAGATGAAAGCACACAACAACTTCATCAAATAAGAAAGTTTTCCAACAATAGGCATCAAAATAACCTTAACCATTAAAACATCATGTATACATAAAAACGTTAAACAACATTCAAATCATATTTTGAGACTAACTCAACCAATGACATTTTTATATTAAATCTTGTCTAATATGTCACAACATTCAAATGAAAGCATACAACGCCTTCATCAACTCAGAAAGTTTTCCAACAATAGCCATCAAAGTAACCTTAACCATTAAAACATCAAGTATCCATAACAACGTTAGACAACATTCAAATCACATTTTGAGACTAACTCAACCAAAGACATTTTCATATTAAATATTGTCTAACATGTGACAACATTCAAATGAAAGCATACAACAACTTCATCAAATAAGAAAGTTTTCCAACAATAGCCATTCAAAGTAACCTTAGTCATTAAAACATTAAGTATACATAACAACGTTAAACAATATTTAAATAACTTGATCTTTTAGATACTTTAACAAATAAAAGTAGTTTTGAATTGATTTGGTACCTTAATCGATGCATCAAAAGCCTCTCTCTTCATTGTCAACTGAACGTGGGGCCAATTTCTATAGAATATCTGAAACAGCTTCGTGTCTCTAGTAAATGTACCCGAGACAAGTCCAAGCACACCATCTACATCATCTTCAGTTGGGGTACATCATTCGAAGCTAACAATAACCCTCTTCCTAGCAGGTGAGCCCCATACACCACCAACTTTCAACTCTACAGATTGTCTACTACCATCAACATCTACCAAAGAACAAGGAAACAAGAAGTAAGGAAATTTAAATCCATTTGTGTCATTAAACATTTTAATGGAGTAAACAACATTTGTGTGTTAGATTATCTCACCAATAAGCTACACATGCCATCCAACCTTCTGTGGCAGCTTCTGTGCTATTCCAGCAGACCCTAATCCCTTAGCACCCCTCATCTCTCAATCCGGTGATGACATGGTGCATTGCACTACTTAAAGAATATCAAAAAACAATGTCAAGAAACATATAAAGGTTATGAATATGTAATAAGAAACGTAACATTTAATTAAAAATGAAAAAAACAATGCAAAAAAAAATAAAGACATCCAAACAAAAGATAAACAATGCAACACTAACCTATGGTATGTGTTGTATTTCTAATTCCACTTCATTCCTACACATCTCCAACTTCGAAACGTCGTTAGGCCATATTCTGAAAATATCTTGAGCTTGAAGATCCGCCTCTTAAACTATGTGACCCCATGTCAAAAAGGTCCATTGGTTTAAAGTGAATTGGGACACTCCATTTAGGGTCTTTCTTACAGACAACATAATAAACTAGTTGAGCTTCTACTGCTCGAATGTAGGGCTCATCATCCTCGTGGTCCCCAGTGTGGATTAAAGGAGAGAAATTGATCGAAGTAAATCCAAGCATATCTTTCCACAAGAATGATGTGATTCATTTAAATTTTTGTTTAAATTTCAACATCTATCTATCCAAACCCAAGGTCACTTATAATCTGAAATTTTACCCAAGACTTCAACAAGAGATTCAAACTAATGACTATGATTGTCTTCCAATATGATCTATTAGTTTGCATTTCTTCAACCCAAATCAATTACCCTAGCCAAGCATTGATAAACATTAAAGTTTTAGTAAGAACCCTAGAAAAGCCCTAACAACTTTCGGTCAAGTAACCCATTTGAATCCATTTGGAATTTAATCAAATTTTTGAAAAGTGTTTGTCAAGTTAATTGTTAAAATGCAAACAAATGACGAAATATTTATAAGCTCCACCCCAAACATGATTAGGGACTTAATTAGACCTCTCAAGCTAGCTTAGGACATAAAGATAACAGCTAAAAATAAGTGGAAAAATCCAACTAAAATCAAGATAACTAGGCTGCCAAAAACAGAGGATAAAATAAAAAATTCTGGCAATTTTTCACCACCTGTCCAGCTCGTACAGCCACACTTCCAAGGCTTAAAATTTCTTGATTTCTTACTTAATCACCCCTCCTTAATGTCTTCTATCATCCACATGTTGAACTCTTTCCTTGATTCAGCCTTCATTGATGGTTGTGCTTCAAACAAAGTTGTAAAGTCTAGCATAGTCCCAACACATTTGCTGAAAGTTTTAGCCTTGTTCATTCAATTTCCAACCTTGCAATGTCTTCTAACCCCATATATAAGTCTTCATACTTGAATACATTACAAGGTTTTTCAACTTGCAAATCATCTTCTAGCATAAGTTCTTCAATCTTGTCAAAAACTTCAAGTTGTTCTTCATGGTCTAGCTTCAATGCCAACCCTGCTACTTTCATCCTCAAACTTCCATGCTTATACTTGAAATATTGATTTTTGTACAAGAACTCTCGATCATTATTAATATCATCTTTAACCTCCAACAAGTCTTTCTTCATTCTTGATCTTCCAATCTTGTATTTAAAATACAAGCACTTATACATAAACTCCTTTATACCATATGCATCTTTATATGAGATCTTCCATGAATTATCCCATACCTCATATGCTCTTTGATCTCCATCAAAGAATCTAGGATTCATTGTATTTGCTCATTGACACTTGAAAAGAGGCACTAAAAACTTACCATAATAATTAATTTCAATTATATCTATCACTGATTACCTTCCAAACCCCCTCAAGATCTCTTCGAACTTTTACCAAAAACAATGTCCACATCTTGAACCTATTGTAATATTTCTATCCCACTTAATTTCTTAAGAGGTTCCCTTAACTTGGATTAACCATTAAATCGTCCCCGTACTAGTTTGAATCTATGTCCTCGATCTAACCAATGGTGATACCTCATGAAACACCATTTTCTACTATAAGGAAGATGGAGTGGCTTACAAAATGGACAAACATAACCGATGTGTATTTCATCCAAACAAAGTTCCCAATCCAGGAAAGTCACTAATAGTCCACATCAGTGCTGCCAACATCTTAAACTCTTCATTAGTTGTGCTATCAAATGTTTCAACACCAACTTTCCTCAAGGTTTTAAGCTCTACACCAAGCTGTTGCAAACAAACACCAATATCATTCTCAATCATTCTTGGACCTGGAATTAGAGTAGAAAGCAAGAAGTTTGTCTTCTTCATACATTTCCATAATGGTAAATTATAAGATATTAGAACCAAGGGCTACATGCTATAGCTTTTACTCATGTTCCCAAATGGATTAAATCCATCCAAGGCAAGTCCAAGTCTAACGGTCTTGGGGTCAACAGCAAAATCTGTATACCTATGATCAAAATCCTTCCATGTCTCACTGTCCCTGGGATGCCTCATCATCCCATCACTGTTTTCATCCTCCATGTGCCATCTCATATCTTGCTAAGTTTTTGAAGACATGAACAATCTCTTCAAATGTGGAATCAAAGGAAAGTATCGAATAATCTTAGCAGACATCTTCTTTGATTTTTTTGATTTTACTACTCCATTCGATCTCCTCTTTTCTTTCCATTTAGAAGAATTGCACACTTTGCATTCCTCATTTCCTTCATCAGGACCCTAATACAACATGCAATCATTCGGGTACATGTCAATCTTGGTATAAGAAAGTTCAGCTTCTTCATGACCTTCTCTGCCTCATAGAATGACTTTGGAATCCTAACAAAATCAAATGCCTTGGTGAACACCTCAAACATCCTTGATGTTGCCTTGTTACTTATACCATTCAAACATTTTATATGGTATATCTTCACAAGGAAAGACAGCTTGGTGAAATTTGAACAATCGTCAAATAATGGAATCTCTCCATCTTTCAAAAGCTCGTAAAATTCTTTGGCATTGATATTTGGTACTTCGGTAGGCTGTGGATTCTCATCACGTAGTCTAATTTTCTAGTAAATTCAAGTCATTGTTTTCACAAGCAACATAATCCCCTGTTATTCCAAATGTATCGATTAACATGTCACGAATGGGGTCCTCAACGTTAGCTTCCATGTTTTCAATAATTACTGTGTCAACCAAAGACCCATCATCCATGTTAGATGTCTCTCCAGAGTTTACTTTCTCCCCATGAAAAAATCAAGTTGTTTAACCTTGTGGAAATGGTTTTAAAAGTAAGTGATCATACACAACTTCTCTTGGCTCCAACTTTTTAAATCGACATCGATTAAATGAACAAAATATATCACCATTGACCAAATCATGTATAAAAGCAAAATCCAAAAACTCAACAAGTCCCTGTTGATAGCATTGTGTATTCCTTGGAAAAATTTTCCAAGACTTATCCATATCTAAAATTTAACACTTAAAGGTAACCAACCAAAAATAGTATTTTCATTTAACAAATAAAATTTAATATTCTTCTAAAGTGTTTAGGGACTTTTTTTATCATTTTTAATCAACTATTGCAGAATGATCATATTTAAATAGCATCTATTAGTTCACTATTTATTTGAATCACATTACCCATAAAAAAACAGATTATATTTAACTTAAATAAATACTTATAAAGAAAAAAAAAACGAATTATTTTACAAAAAAAGTAAAGAAACAGATAATTTACCACTAAATAACTTTAGATTTTTGAAAATGTTAAAACATATAATTAACCAAAAAACAGAAGATTATAATTAAGGGGGAAAAAAGATAATTGAACTACAAAAAATAACAGATTATTTAAAATTAAACAAAAGGATAATTATTCTGAAAAATAATAATAATAATTGAATTAAAAAATAGCTACATTTACAACAAAAATAAAAATCAATTAAATTAAATTAGTAATAATTATTGGGAAGATATTTCCACTAAATTAACGAAATGAGCAAAAATCAAAGCATGAGTAAAATGAACAAAATTAAAAATACCCAATACATATAATAACTCCATTCACTCAACAATGCTCACCCCAATATTCACTAATCAATGAAGAACTTACTAACAAGTTTAAAATCAAGCCAAAACACATATAATTTTAAAATCTAGGGCAATAAAAAATGAAAAAAAAAACTAGCAAAACTAACAATAAAATAACAAATAGATGCTAACTTGGAGTTGCAGGACTACGAAGAGAGCTTCAATCGGCGGCGGAACGGATGGAAATGACCGGTGGCACTGCATTGCAGTTCAATGTGCAGGGAGAAGAAACACATAGAGTGGGGAAATAGGGAAGAAGAAGAAGTCCCAATTTTTTGTTTTGGTGCTGGGGAAATAGAGAGAGAAGAAATGTCCCATAAAACCCGCAAACCTGCCAAAATTTGGTTAGAACCGCCACTACTTTTTCAAATAATTTAAAGAGAATTTTTTAGAAAAAATAAATAAAATGTTGAGCGGTTCAAACCGCCGCTACTCTTTTATAAATTTAAACAAAATGTAATTAATAATCTTATTATTGTTGTATTAAATATAGCGGCAGTTGAGCATCCGCCACAATATTTTTTTCCCAAATAAAAAGTAAAAATAAACAATTTTTTTAAATATAGGGGTGATTCTAGAACCGTCTCAATGTTTAAATTATATATTTAAGTTAGATTTCAGTTTATTTTGTTTTTTGTATTCTATGTTTTACATGATTAAAATTTTTTAAGAATTTTCAAATTTGGATAGAAACGACACCGTAAATATAAATTAGAAAAAGTAATAAAATATTACGGCAGTTGGTCAAAGAGCTGCTAATATTTCTTCTTTGAAATTCTTGATGGCCTTATTGAATCGCCGCTATATTAACTTAAACCATTTAATGACAGTTATGTGACTTACCGAAAGTCATCCGCCACATATTACCATTTTTCTTGTAGTGTACCCTGGCAAATAACAAAAATAATAATAATCATCATATATTAAAGATAAGATTAAAAAGTTAGAGAAATTAAGGAAAACTCAATAATAATAGCTTAAATATATCTGCTATTTTTATATAATGTAAAGGAATCATCAATGTTTTCTCTCCAAATAAAAAGATAAGATTATAGTAAAAAATAACAATTGACTAACACAAATGGCTATATAGGAAGGAAAACTCAAAAATAATAACATAAATATATCCTCTATACATTGCTATATAATGTAAAAGAATCATAAATATCTTATCTCCATATAAATGGATCAAGATTGTATTAGGAAAAAAAAAAAGAAAAAAAAAAAGAATACAACTTACAAGCATAATTGACCAACACAAATGGTTAGATCCAAAATATCTTCTTTGTAACTCCATATGGTTGCTATTATCATCCAATTGAAATACAACTTCATCCATAAATTCTGTTTGATTATAGATATTAATATATAAAGTAAAATAAGAAAATAAAAAAAGTCAGGAAAATAAAAGTTTTTCTTGCATAGTCTCTTATTTTGCTAAATAGTTTGCATGGAAGTTTGAATACGATGAAGATTAGAACTTGTGGAACTTTATAAAAGGTAACAAATTGTGTGCTGATGAGAGTGAATGATTGAACCATTTCATAAAAGATAAATGAAGGGTTATAGATAAACAAAGAGTTTTTAGGGAAATGAACAGTCTTATTAAAAAAATGTTCATTAAAAGAAATAATAATATAATATTTGATATCAGAAAAATCTCTAAAACATAATTTTAATATGTAAATTTGAAAAGTCATTTAATGTGCTTCCTGCAAATGATGTAAATAATTGATTTGGAGCATCCTGGTAAGTTTAAGTGGTATTTTCTAGTGAATTGTTTCTACTTTTGTATATTGTAATGGATTTTTTACATGTTCATAATGTTTTCATAAAAGTATAGTTTATTAATTAAAAATTAAAAAAATAACTTAAAAATTATAATTTAATTTAAACATATAAAATAATACCTTTTCATCTTAAAAATAAAAATTGCTAACTTTTTTTTTTTTTTTTTTAAGGTAGATTAAAGAATATAAAGATGTGAAATTAAAAGACCCCTCGTCAATGAAAGGTAATTAGAGTAAAGGAAATATCATGTATGAATATGTGACAGCTGATGACTTAGATAAGAGGAGAAGGAATAAAAAGAGAAGTTTGGCTATGAATAAGTTTACGGATTTTGCGTAGCCAACAGCTTCAATAATGTTTGCAAGCATGCCTTCGCAAAGCAAGACAAAATGAATGAGCCGCCTTGCCGACGAACTATTAAAAGACTTTGAAAGCCATGAAAATATCGAAGGTAACAAATACCATACAAAAGATTTCAGGACCATTTCCATTCTGCTTTTCAGTTTGATTTCTTCTGTTCTTTCGGAAGTTTCAGTAGGCAAGAATCAAACAGCTGGCGGGTCACTACTCATCATAGACCTTCTTTGCTGTCAATTTTCTACATCAATCCAAAAGCATATTGCCGGCAAAAAAAACAGTATTCGAGTTCAATTTTTATCAAATCCAAAACTGATTTATTGCATGTTATGATTAAGAGGTAAGTTTTCTTTCTTTGAATAAGTTGAGGCATATGCATGTCTTCGATTTACATCTCTAATATAAAGATGAAAAAAGGATGAGACCTTATTTGATGGATTTATGAGCTTTATTTATTTATTTATTTTTTTACCTTGTTCTTCAATCCGGAAGGTCCCATATGCAATGAATCTATCAAATGTTTGACTTGACTCTCCTTAATTTAAAAGGAAAAAAGATTGAATTTTGGGGCGTAGAAAAGTGTCCCATTCTTGAGCCCACAACACGTGCTAAGAATTCTAAGGATATCAATGAATAGAGTATATTCGAATCTGAATTCGTAACGAAACCGTTTTTGGATAGGTTTAACACTTTTATTTTTATATCTAAATCCTATTCTGCCTCGAACTTGAATAGCACTGTTGAAATGGATTCGGATATAATATATAATTTCGAATCTGATCAGATATATATATATATATATATATATATATATATTAGAAATGCTATGAAAAACAACTATTGGAGAGCAATTGGAGCGCAACTGTCAAAACGACGTTGCTTTGACAGTGAAATAAGTGGATTTGAAGGATACATACATTCAAAAAGACATCGTTTTGGCAGTTGCACTCCAACAGTTGCTTTTCATAGCAATTACATATATATATATATA
>JAOXNR010053894.1:0-13417 GCA_028571225.1 Parsonsia alboflavescens | reverse complement strand
TCTTGCAAATCTTTTAAAATGAATTTTTACACAAATAAGTATAGCTTAATATATTTTTTTCCTTTATCTCTTTAGAGGCCTAATTGACTGCTTTTCCTAATTATCTCTTTTCCTAATTTTAATATCTATCTAGTAAGAGAGAGAAAGCAAAAAATTTGGATATAATTAATGTAATAAGAGATATGGAACCCTTTAAGCCAAATTACTCCTATATAAAATTATAAATTAAAGTTTGTTGGATGTCTTTATAGAGACACACTACTAATATATAAACTTATTTAAATTTCAAAACTACATTAGTGTCCTAAAAATCAAAGTTCAATTTTTTGTTTTTTATAAATATTTATTTAATAATTAGTAATCTATATAACAATTAGGAAAATTTAATTTTTAATTATTTAGTGAAATGAAAATTTTTTTATTCCCCCCGCCCCCCACAAAAAAAAAAAAATCTTTAAGTATACTTAGTTAATTTAATAATATTTGGCAAGATAAAAGAGGTTTTTATTTTCTTTTCTAGAATCCCATTAACATGCCCCTTTTTTTATAAATTTATTATAATACATTGATACTCCTATATAATTTTTTTAAAATTTCAAAACTTCATGATTATGCTAAAAATTAAAGTTCATGGTTTGTCTTTTATATATATTTATTTAATCATTAATAATCTATATAATAATTTGAAAATTTTAATTTTAATTTATTCAATGAAATGAAAATTTAAACTAATATTATACTATATTTTATTTATATTTAAACACAAATAATAACTTAAGACCAATTATCATTATATTTTATTTTAAGACATTATATTTATGTTTCTTTCCTAAAAAAAGAAAAAAAAAATCCATCATGGTATAATTGATAATATTTATATATTAATCTTATTAATGATGTTTAATCTATAATATTAATTATTTGTATTATGTATTAATTTCAATAAGTTTTGTTTTAGTATTTTTTTGGACTTATCAGGAAATCTAAATTTTGAAATTCCAACAAAAAATCACTAAAATAGCGCTAATATCACATGGGTCGATGGCCCTAGTATCAGATATTAAACCGATAAGAACATATATTATGGTCTGTCAATTTTATACAAGCTCTCTTTCTTCGAGCATGTTAGTTTAGTGATGTAAGATAACAATTCAATCTCAAAACAAAACAAAATAAATCATGATGCTTTTTGTAAAACTTACCGAGATTAGAGTATTCAGAAAGATCAAGTTAAATCCACGACCTGCTATTGCAATATGCAAGCTATCCCTCCTTGGATGCAAATGTTTTATATTTTGATATATATGGAGTCTTTCTCGTTATTATCTTTTTTTCTAAAATATTTTAACATTTATCTAGTCACTAGAGAGAGAAAATAATCGATTTAGATATAATTAAACTTTATCCTAAATATTTAGACAATGACACTTGTGAGCCTTGTGTTATGGGGACTACTTTTATATGTATTAATTAAAATAGATATGGATAGATAATAATACTCTCTTTGTCAAGAATTAAATATCTCATTTTGACTTGTACACATTTTAAGAAAATAAGTTGACTTAGTTCATTTTACAATTAAAATATCAATTTTTTAACAAAATTTTAACCAATTTAAAAAATAAAATATTTATTTTCAAATAATTTAAAATAAAAATGTAAATTTTTAATTTCGAATGAAGAGAATATTATATTTTATTTTTTAAAAAAATGACAAACCTTGAGGTGGGCCTTTCCTGCGTCCGCCCATGTGACCGCTTCCATTGCCGCATCGCCATTTCAATTGGACAAATAAATGACTTAGTTGCCTCCAGAGTCAATAATAACGTTGATAAGAGTTACTATAGCACTAGCTTTACCGTTGTCCATAGGAATAGGGGTTGATTCATTAAATATAGTAGTTAAAGGACAAATTCTCCCTGAATTCAATGAAAGCATAATTCTTCATTTATAACTTCCAAATAAATTAGGGGTGGGAATATAAGGGCCAAGGATGCACCCTTTTTTGTTTCAAATAAATGACTCGGTATCGTTAGGTGCAGACAAGAAAATGATCTATCTTTACATATGTAATGACATTGGAAGTTCCAGGAGTCATCAAATCGAATATTTCAAAACAATGTGATTGGACGAAACCATAATGAAAGCAACTGAGAATATAGATTATTCAGATGTTCATCAGTACTGTCTGTTGGAGTTGTAACACCGGACACCGAATGGAACAAGTCCCCATTGTTTCTTACACCACCAAATGGCATCGCCTCGTATAAGCCGGCCTTATTATTTCTCCATTGTTGTAATTATTACTATCATTATTCAGTGAATGATTAATTCTTGAATGCGCGTTCCTTCTATCTTTTTCTTCTTTCGTTGAATGGGTTTTGCCTTTCCTCCTGTATTACAGTCCATCCATCAAGAAAAGGAATTCGCGACTTAACCAAGTGGCTAGTTTGAGATTCTGAAGAAATCAAATGGATAGACTCATAAATTTGGAGCCATCGAACGTTGTGACGATAAGGATTGAGCCCGGACAGAGGTCTTACGGTGAGCTTACCCTGCGCAATGTTATGTACACTATGCCGGTTGCTTTCCACCTTCAACCCATGAGCAAAACCCGCTACAGCGTCCGACCTCAATCTGGGATCATATCCCCTCTCATGTCGCTGACAATACAGATCACCTTTCATATTCCTCCAAGTTCTTCGTTTTTTCCTGAATCCTTCCCCTACAGCGACGATTCATTCTTGTTGCACAGCGTGGTTGCTCCAGGGGCAGCTGTCAAGGATCCTTCCTCTACTTTTGATTCGGTGCCACACGACTGGTTTACCACAAAAAGGAAGCAAGTTTTCATTGACAGCGGCATCAAGATCATGTTTGTTGGCCCACTCGTGCTGGCCCAACTTCTCGGAAAAGGATCCATGGATGAGATCAGAGAAGCACTGGAGAAGAGCAATAATATTCCGGGATGGAAAGCATCGGACTCCATGGATGCCGACGGTCTAACTCTACTTCATCTGGCCATTGCTCAGAGCCGACCCGATCTTGTCCAATTGCTTCTCGAATTCGGGGCAGATGTGGAGGCACGGAGCCGATCTGGATCGACCCCACTCGAAGCGGCTGCGACATCTGGTGCAGCCCTGATCGTGGAGCTGTTGTTAGCGCGTGGGGCGAGTACTGAACGCTCCGAATCCTCCACCTGGGGACCCATCCACCTTGCCGCGGGTGGTGGTCACGGTGAGGTCCTGAGACTACTGCTGCTTAAAGGCGCCAATGTGGACGCATCAACCAAAGACGGGAACACGGCTCTACACCTGGCGGTGGAAGAGCGACGGAGGGACTGCGCAAGACTTGTGTTGGCTAGTGGGGCCCAGGCCGATATACGCAACGGCAACGATGGGGACACGCCATTACACATCGCCGCAGGATTGGGGGATGAACAGATGGTGAAGTTATTGCTTCAAAAGGGGGCCAACAAGGATATCAGAAATCGGGTTGGAAAGACCGCGTACGACATCGCAGCGGAACACGGCAACACCAGGCTTTTTGATGCACTGCGGTTGGGAGACAGTTTATGCGTGGCTGCAAGGAAAGGGGATGTAAGAACAATCCACAGACTCTTGGAGAATGGAGCGGTGATAAACGGGCGAGATCAACATGGCTGGACTGCTCTGCACAGGGCTTCCTTCAAGGGAAGGCTTGATGCGGTACGAACTCTGATGGATCATGGAATCGACATTAACGCCAGAGATGAAGATGGATATACCGCACTGCACTGTGCTGTGGAATCAGGACATGTTGAAGTCATAGAATTGCTCGTGAAAAGGGGGGCTCAAGTAGAACCCCGGACAAACAAGGGCGTCACTCCGTTGCAGATTGCGCAGTCACTGCACTATTCTGGAATTACAAGGATACTGGTAAGTGGAGGAGCCACCCGGCCGGCGGCGGAAGGAGGTGTAGCTCAGGCAACAACAAAAACAACTTCCTTAATGCCCTTTGGGAAGGGTACTTCTACCAGGGATATGGAGATCGGAGCAATGAAAAAGAAACCCAATCGATCAAGAATCCGTCCAAGTAGCTTTGACCGTTCTGTGCCATTGACCGTGGTATAGGATATATCTTAATATAGCGAACTTCTTTCTTAGACCCGAAACAATTTGTCGAAGAGACAGTACTAGTCCGAGTTACAACTTAAGGAAAACATGGTTGTTCAAATTCTGTTACAATGATATGTGCAGATGTATAACACACATATGCCGCTTCCTTGCCCGGGGTTCGTATTATATCCAAGTCAAATGGTTAATATTTGCAACCGTCATCGTATGATGAATAATTATTATGATATAACCTGTAAAATTTGCATTAAAAAGCACAAAATGAATCCCAGAAAATACTTAAATACACCAAAATAGACAATTTTGATATCAAGTATGTAGGTGGTGCAGTGGTTTCTTAGGCGAATTTTACTTATATGGTCAGGGGATTAGAATTCCAACTTCTTCAGAGCTATCCGGAACCGGTTTGAGCCCACCTTTTTGGCCCATAGCGGTTTTCAAAGCTAGCATTTTACACCCCATGATCCGGGGCAACACGTAGCGCATTAGGCAAACCCCCATAACTGATGTAATAAATGGATTTCATACTCGAACCTCTTGATGGACATGAGTCTGAGCTTAATGTCATCGGTGAGATAGACATATATAAGAACAATGGTTCCTTAATGAGGCGATACAAGAATTGTTGAAAGGCCCAAAAAAATAGCATCAAATTCAGAAGTCCAGATAAATTTTTTTAGGATTGCGAATGACTTCTCACCAAATTTGAAAAAGAATCTATTCATAGTTGCAATCCTTCTAGCCAATCTTTGTACTTCACTGAGGTAGGTGGCTTCATCTCCAGCAAAACTTTAATCTTCTTCAGGTTAGCTTCCATTCCCCTTCGAGAAACCATATAACCCAAAACTTACCAACTTCTACCCCGAAGGAACACTTCTTTAGATTAAGCTTTAATCCATATTGCATCATAGTCTTAAAAGACTCTTCTAGATCAGCAAATATATCTTCTTGTGGTTGGAACTTTATCAAAATATCATCAACATATGCTTCTACATTTCATCCCAACTAATCGAGAAACATCCTATTTACCATTTCCTGAAAATCAACCCTACATTTTTCAATCCAAAGGGCATCCTTTTTTAACAAAAAAGACCATGCGGGATGGACAAAAGAAGTTTTGTCTTCATCGTTGATAGCAATTTGGATATGATGATATCCTTTATAAGCATTCAGAAAGCACAATAAAGAAAATCTTGAATAGCATCCAATAATTGATCAATTTTAGGCATTGGAAATGGCTTCTAGGAATTGATTTATTTGAAGAAGTGAAATCAATATGCATTCTCCAAGAACCATTTGGCTCTAGAACAACCACTGGATTTGAAACCCATGTAGGAAATTGTACATGATGCATAATCCTAACTTTCAATCAATCTTGAGTTTTAGCTTTAATTGCTTTGGTCTTCACTGCTCCAAAAGGTCTTCTACTTTGCACAATAGGTTTACATGATTTGAAAATATCCAACCGATGTTCCATAAATGAGCTAGGGATAGATCCCATTTCCATTGTAGACCAAGCAAAAATATTTTGATACTTTGTCAATAAATCAAGTTACTAATGTTTTAATCTTATAGGCAAAGCCTTTCCCATGGAAATTTTGCTTTCGAGCTGAGTAGTGTGGAGTTGAAATTCTTCTAGCTCTGTAGTCGTTTCAATCTGATCTTCTTCCTCCTCACCATTCGGGAAACTATTAGAAGATGCATGTACAGGCTTTGCATTTGAAATAGCAGTTTGATAACAAGTGTGAGCACCCTAAATAACACCTTTGATAGTGTAAAATGTATCACCTAAAGGCACCATTAATAGATTCTGAAATTTTTTAATCTGAGCTCTACGTTGGTTTAGTCTTGGATGACCCCAAATGATGTTATACAAGATTTTTAAATTTAAGAATTTATGTAAACTCGTTCGAGGACGGATAAACTCGAATCGTAAACTCGACTCGTAAAATCATAAAGTTTATGTTAATGTTATAAATATATATATATATATATATATATATTAATATTACAATTTATATATCATTACAATAAAATAAATATCCCAATAAATGTAACAAACAAAATCTAAAATCCAAATTTATAATCAATTCTAAATTAAATGACAAAAAAAACTAACAAGTTTTAGAAAAATAAAATCCATCCAACATTGTTTAAAACATCAACAATAAAAAACAAATGTTGTGAAAACATAAAAACTACATCAACATGAATAAGAAAAAGAAACAATCATAATCAAAAATCAAGAAATTCAATTGCAAGATCATCATCACTAGCTGTTTGTTCATCGTCACTATTATCATCATCAAACTGAATATCTAAATTAAGCAGCTTGAGCTCTCTACATTTTCCACCTCAGGCACATGCATGTTATTTTAACCAACTTGAACTTGTGTTTTCTCACCCACTGGACTAAATCCAAACCAATTCTCACTTGATTCATCATATTCATCACATACCCATTCATCACTTGAACTAAAGTCATCAATTTCAATTGAAGGAACATTCTTTCTGTGTTTATGTTTGTTTGTCAAAGTCGAATTGCATATCACATAGAGCAAATCACTCTTTTTTTTTTTTTTTTTAGCTCAAACGATTTCTTCTTTTTGTATGAACCTACAAAAATGTATAAAAGTTAAAAACATATTCAATATAATATATTACAATACTAATAAAATAATTAATGCTTATTATTTAATAATATGGCTTAACTAACCATAGCAAATGCACTCCAATTGCATTCACATATAGAAGAACTACAAGTCAAACTCACTATTCTAATTGCAAAGTGTTGTAGCTCGGGGAATTGGTCACCATATGCGCTCCACCATTTTGCTGAAGCCTTTTCATCTCTTGTCATGATTGCCTCCTCAATGCTAAATAAGCCCTTTGCATCCTGAAAATCATCCATTTGCAAGTCTATTTGAGTCCTCTCATCTTTATCAGGCACTAACTCCTTAAACATTCATAAAATTTGAGTTTGAAATCATGACAGCATGGAAATCAGGATCATAGTGATATTAAGGATTCATGAAATATGCCGCAAGATACAAGGGTTTACTAAGTTGGAGCTCCCACATTTCATCAACAATGTTCAAAATTGACTCATATCTAGAAATTAGAATAAACAAGATACATTTAGAAACAAATATTAAACAAATGCATATAAATTAATAAACATAAATGTAGAATATTGTAATGTATAATTATATACGTATCTTTTCTTGACATGATTAAAGTTGGACTTAATGTTTTTTCTTGTCCGAGACATTTCTTTGTAAATGAATCCCATAGCCGGTACATACTTTGAATCAATTAATCGCAAGACTTTCACAAGTGAAATAGCAGTCTCAAGAGAAATACCCACATTCTTCCAAAATTGGGAATCCATGATAAATTGAGCTACCCTTTTCCGTTCTTGAAGGGAAGAAAATTTACTAGACCTTCAACTGGCTGAAGAAAACATGTTCAATAAAGGATCCTTTAATCCATAAAAACACCCCAAAGTCAAGTAAGAAGTAGCAAAACGAGTTGTAGCAAGTTTAATTAAATCTCTATTGTTTGTAAAGTGCATCAATATACTAATCAAGAGAGTTCTTGAATAAATAAAAGAAGTCACCCTTTTTGCTTTTCTAATGGTTGTCTGATGAATTGCAAGTCAATGCAATGTGTAACACAAGGAGTCCAAAACAACTTTGTTCTTTTCTTCAACAACATATGTCCAGCTACTTTGTACTTTGCAGCATTATCAGTCACTAATAGTATGACTTTCTCTTCTCCACCATCTCCACCACTTTATCTAGCATTTCATAAACATTTTCTTTTGTTTTAGAAAGCTTTAATCATCAATTGAAGTTAAAAACATAATGCCCTTAGGACTATTCACCAAGAACTTGCAAATACACCTAATCTTTTTATCTGTCCAAGAATCTGACATAATATAGCAACCTGTTTTTTTCTACTCAATTCTATACTCCCCAATAGCACTTTCTGTATCTTCTAAATTTTTCTTTAAAAACTTCACCATCATTTCGTAGTAAGATGGAGGCTTAAAGTCAAGACCATGGCTATTAACAATATCAAAATTTTTAATGAATTCTGGATTTTTCACACTACTAAAAGGAATGCCACTTGTGTAGAAAAACTTGCAAATCTGCTTACAAGCATCTTCCCTTAATTCTTTCTTCAACATTTGATTCAAAGTTGTTGACTCTGACTGCTACTTCCAACTCTAGAGCTACTACCCTTCCAAAAGTCATTTAAAGTGTTCTCTTTACTTATTTGATTTTGTGGTGTTTTTTCTTAATAATCTACTTCAAGATTTATGTCATCATCAGAGTTATTTCCTGCCCCATACATTCTTTTTATTTTTTTTTTTTCTTTCGAGCATTTTCCTCAACTTTTGCTAAGATTGACAACATCTTCTTTTTTATTTCATCATAAACAGATAAACAAGGTTCAACATCTTTATGTGTTCCAGTTAAATGATGCTTGAATCGAAAAATTCCACCACTAAAAACTTTATTGCAATAACTACACTTTTCTTTTTTAGCATTTCCATCAACATCAATAGCATGTTCCCACCCAATATCAGCACGATTCCCACTAGTGTCATTTGTTAAACACTTAACAGATGAAAATACATTTACAAGACAAATTTACACATTCACATAATACAAACTTATAATATTATACAAAAGATAAACAAAACCCAAGTTCCTTGTCTCCCTACTCCAGTCACATTCACTCAAAGAATTTATTATGTACCAATTATCACATTCACACTGCACATCAATCCCACACTCCACCACTCCATGCCACAATGTGACTCCACCAGTCACTCCACTTCCACTTCACACTCACAATATCCAAATTCACATATAATGCAGAGAATAATCACAATCACAAACAATCAAGAATTAAGTAAGGTGAATAAACTATGTATCATTGTCAATAATCAATTCATACAAGTCTTCAAAATAATCAAAACTTTCAAATTCAGGATTTCGATAATTATTCAAATTCAACTATCAATTCAAATGCACAAAGAGAACAAATTAAATAAATAAATAAATAAAAAATCAGATTCATTAAAAGAGTCAAGCCAGCCAAACCAACTACAAAAAAGAACAAAGAAAAGCACCTGCCTTCAAGCTGCGCGAGCTCTAGTAATACTAGTCAAGCTTAAGCAAAGCAAAGGGGGAAAAAATAGAAGCTAATTTGGGCTGACGATAAAGCCTTCCAGTTCCTTCGGTTGGGGTTGGCACTCGACACTGTAGTTGGCAACACTCGCTCGAGCCTCTACAGTTCGATCGAGTTCGAGTTTTCAATAGTCACAGATAGTCTCATAGAACAGAAGAAGACTGGAAGAAGATGCCTAGCCCCGAGAGCTAAAGAAGAAAGAAAAGAAATGCCCTAAAAATCTGGTGTTTTATTAGAAATTGAAGTCTTCACTGGGTTGGGTCATCGGGTATCGAATTGGGTAATTTTCATTTCAGTGGGAATTTGGGGGATATTTCTGAACTCGCTGACCACGCCAGATTTTATTGGGTCAACTCGCTATTCCACCGAGTTCACCTATCATTTCGAGTCTGGATCGATTTTACAAGTTTATATATTGTATGATCGTGAAATCAAGCGATTTTGTGATTTAAATTGCAATTTTAACAACCATGATGTTATATCCTGAAGGTGAATCTACTATAATGAACTCAGATTGTACAATTGGTTGATCAGGTCCCAATGAACCTTCAAATTGGCAGTTCCCAAAGCCAAAGTGGTTTCACCCAAGAAACCAATCAAAGGAATTTTATTAGATTTTATCAAAGAATTTTCAATCCTCAATTTGGAAAAAAACCTCGCAATATAAAATGTTAGCCGAACTCCCTATATCAACAAGAATTCGCTTAACTACACAATCATAAACATTTAAAGAATTGACCAAATGAATACCATTATTTATCACCATTGAACAATTAATCATTTGTCTTTTCTCTAGTTGACTAGTAAATCGGGAATGAACTCCCTAAATCATATCAATAACCCGAGAAGCTAGTTTGTGTTTGGGGTGCATTTCCCTTGAAAGATTTGGTTGAATGTGATGAATGTATTGCTGCAATATCCCTTGTTGAATGGCATTTTCAATCTCTCAAGATAATTAATAACATTCATCAGTGTGATGACCCATCTTTTTGTGGTACATGCAATACCTATCCCGATGCCTCTTTTCAGGTTTAGTTTGAATTAGTTTTAGAGGAGGTAATATAACAAAACTCTCAACTTATTGTAGAATCATGGCCTTTGGATCATTCAAAGGTATGAAATTAGCATTTTTATTATGCGGACCGAGATTCGGGTTTGGCAGTTTACCTTTGCCATCATCTGAATGATTATCAAATCTCTTTGGCTAGAAGGAATTAAAATGTTTGAGTGGAACATAACAAGCTTCTGGCCTTGGAGGTTGCAATGCTTTAGCCTTAAAGTCGGAAGATGTACCTGAAGGAGCCATAGGAGTATTACACATGAAAGATTTCTGATATCCTGAATTAAAATTCCCTAAAGAGTTATTGAATTTTGGTTTTTTCAACTCCATGAGTGTCATTATAATTCTTTGTGAACTCCTGCATTTCATTTTACCGAACCGATTTTTTGGAGACCAAAGATTGTACCACTTGAATCAATTTTAAAACCTGATGCAACAATTCGGCACTGGTGGTTAGCATATTTGCATATAACTTCTCAGAATTTGTACCTATCCTTAGACCATGACAAAATGCCTGTATATAGATGACTTCATGACAATCTACAACCATTCAGGCTTCAACATTAAACAGAGTCCACTATTCATTGAGAGTTCCTTCTTTCCTCTGTTGAATACTTAAAAGATGGGATTGATGTTTCATCTGTAAAGAACTCCTAGCAAAATGACCAAGGAAATGCTCATTCAACTTAGCATATGAGTTCAATGCAATTATTGGGCAATGAAGAATACCAATCTAAAGCTTAGCCTGTCAATGTGATAGAAAAGGCTCTATAAGACAATACATCATCACTCATCCAGGTCAAAAAAGTTCAACACAACATTATACTTTTTTAGGTGCCTTTAGGGATTAGTAGAACCATCGAATTTTTCAAAGGAAGGTAATCTAAAGTCCTTCGGAACCTTTCTGTGACGAAGATTTGGTTGTAACGACACAGATCCGTCCATTGTTAAAATTGGTGATGTATGTAATTAGGGCATAATGTGAACCAATGTTTGCTCGATTTTATGAACTTTATTTTCCAAAGGTGTTGGCTGAACAGGTGACATCGCCATATGCCCTCCCGAAGGTATAGGCTGCAAAGATGGGAAAAGATTGGGAAAATAAGGGTTATAATATGGATTTTGCGGAACCTGATTATATTGAGGCAAAATCAATGGAACATATGGAGGAGGGCCCCGATTCAATACAAGTGGTCGAGGAGTTATGGACTGGACTTCATTTTCAACACCATTTCATACAGAAACATTATGATGAGAAGTTTCAACTGTATCTCGAATTGGGGGTGGTGGAGGAATAATGTTTTTTACCACCAAATAGGCTTGGAAAGCTTCAAAATGATCTAAAGCCAATTTTACCTTCTAGGCCTCTAAAATCATTGGAGGAGGAGGATCCTTAGAAGTTGGTTTTTGAATCTTGAAACGAGTTGGACTGGAAATTGACCCAGAACAAGAAGTTTGTCTTTCAGATGGATCAAGAGGGATAAATTACCCAAAAACAATTGGTCTTGATGAATTCTTCAACAATTCTTGATCAACAGGAGGCAAAAGAGAAGGGTCAGTGGCATTTAACACTGACACATCCAAATTGGAAGAAGGGACCAAATTTTCTGGATTTTGAACTTGTTTTAACGTTGAAGGAGCCTGAGAACCTTGTCTTGTCCTCATCTCACCAAGAAATTGATGCCAAAACCATGGTGGGCGCCAAGATGATGGTACTGACTCACCTACAATAAGCCTTCGGGACCAAGAATGAACACCGTTCAGGACCAATTGCCTGGCGTTGAGACCTACAAGACACAAGTTGAAGAGGAGAAATCTCCTCTTTAACTCTCCGATGATAAAGTTAGAAGGAGAGGAAACTAATTCTGAGAGAAAGAAAAGCTTGAAGAGAGTAGAACATACCTTCTACATGAATTCAATTCTTCTATTTATATTTATATACAAGGAGTAATAGTGAAGTAAAACGTAATTTGTCTTCTAAACCACTTGCAATATAATATTATTAATTTCTATGCAAGTTGAATTATATTATTATTATATGCAGGTGTATGCTATACACCACCATTGGTTGAAAAATCTCATCTGCGTCTTAGACTTTGAGAAGGTTGTCGGATTTCTTTTCTTCACTCAATTACGGTATTGATTGGGAGCTGACGTAATCTCAAAGATATCCCGTTGGGATGTCTTGTGAGAAATGAGACGTTTGTAGTATATTGTGGCAGGAATTTTGAACATATTGGAATCAAGCAAAATAATGTATGAAAGAACTAATTACACAAATATAACAACACTCCCGGAAATTTTATATAAATAAAAAAAAAATATATATATATATATATACATATATATTACATATATTTATATATATAGTAGAATCTGCCTTCTCATGATATATACAAAAAATTCAAGATTGATAAATGTGATTTATCAACATTGAAGATGATGGTGCGAAATTTATGTGTAACTCCTATATTTTGCCTCCCTAGGTCTATTTGAAAAAAAAAAAGAATTAACAGAAAAAAAGAAAGGAAAAAAAAGAAGAAGGACATAGGAGGAGGAAGAAGGAGAAGAAAAAAGGCAAGAAAAAATGTGAAATACCTAATTTATTCTTCAAACAAATCAGAGACAACTTTTAGACGGTGGAGTCAAGTCAGATGGTGGCTCCGACTTGGCTCCGGTATTTTTTTCTGGAAAATCTGAAAAGGACTAAAGTTACAGTCCGTAATATATTTGGAAATCTAGAAAATTACAAAAAAAAAAAAAAAAGGATCAAAGATACCAAAAGTAATGTATTTAGAAACTAAATGGGCCAATTATGCTTCACTTAAAAGAATGCCGCTCTCTCACTTCAACTTAAAACCTTGTCATCTTCAAATTTTTTCCTCGCCCTTGGCCTTCACAGTCATTCTTCACGCTACTTCTTCAAACCTCCCTCCCAGCTTACTGGAGCAACAACGGAGGAAGATGCTGTTATATTAGTATGCCCTAGAGCATGTAATTATCTTATTAATAAATAAAGTGTTTTATTTATTTATTGTCTTCC
>JAOXNR010053893.1:0-13418 GCA_028571225.1 Parsonsia alboflavescens | reverse complement strand
ATGACATTTTGGTTTATAGTAGGAGTATACTTGAGCATGTTAGTCACTTGAGAATTGTTTTTAACATTCTTAGAAGTGAATTGCATTATGCTAATCTCAAGAAATGTTCATTTTGTTTACCTCAAGTTACTTTTCTTGGTTATATTGTGTCATCTATGGGCATCCATGTTGATGAAGAAAAGGTAAGGGTATTAAAGAATGGCCAACACCTAAGAGTGTAAGTGAGGGCTTTGGAGCATTGGCAACATTATTTATGGCCAAGGGAGTTTATCATCCATTCCGACCATGAGGCTCTCAAGTACTTGAATTGACAATCAAAGCTAAGCAAGAGACATGCACAGTGGGTCGAGTTCATAAAGATGTTTCCCTATCCAATACAAACAAGGTAAAAAAAAATGTTGTAGCGGATTCTCTATCAAGGAGGCACACCTTACTCTCTACTCTTGACACTAAATTGCTTGGATTTGAATTTATTAAAGAATTGTATGGCGAGGATGATGAATTCAAAAATATCTTTATTGCCTGATGGTTTTCTATTTAGGGAAGATAAGTTGTGTGTGCCTAAATGTTCTTTAAGGAGATTGCTTATTGTTGAAAGTCATGGGGGTGGCCTAATGTGACATTTTGGCATCTCCAAGACTCTAGATATTCTTAAGGACCATTTCTATTGGCCTCACATGAAGAAAGATGTAATTAAAGTGTGTGAGACATGCATTGCTTGTAAAAAGGCTAAGTCTACAATTAAACCACATGGTCTCTACTTACCTTTACCTACTCCTAATGCACCTTGGGAACATACTTCTATGACAGATGTGATTAGATTGCATGGAATTCCTAGAACTATTGTTAGGGGATACTAGGTTTTTGAGTTATTTTTGGAAGTTGCTTTGGGGGTTATTGGGAACTAAATTGTGTTTTTATACTACATGTCACCCTGAAACGGATGGCCAAACAAAGGTGGTAAATAGGACTTTGGGAACTTAAGAGCCATAATCGAAAAGAATTTGAGGTCTTGGGAAGGATGTTTGCCTTTCATTGAGTTTGCTTATAATAGATGTGTGCATTCTTCTACTTATTATTCTTCATTTGAATTGGTTTATGGAACTACCCCTTTAACACCTCTAGATTTGAAACCTTTGCCTTTGAATGAAGTTTATAGTTTAGGTGGCAAAAGGAAGGCTGAAATGATCGAGAAGATGCATGCCAGGGCAAGGGAGAACATTCAAATGAAAACTCAAAGATATGCCAATCAACACAACAAAGGAAGGAAGGAAATAAAATTCAATGTTGGTGATTGGGTATGGATACACTTAAGGAAAGAGAGATTTCCTCATTCTAGAAAGACTAAGCTTGAACCAAAGGGAGATGGACCATTTCAAGTTATAGAGAAGATCAATGATAATGCTTAGAAAGTGGATCTCCAAGGTAAGTATAATGTGAGTTCAACTTTTAATGTTAGTGATCTTTCTCCTTTTGATGTAGATGAAGCCGATTCAAGGACGAATCCTTTCGAGGTGAGGGGGAATGATGGAGATCTAATGATGCAATAAACATCGATGAAAAGGCTAAACAGAAGAAAAACTGGACATTTGTGAAAACTATCAAATTTTCAATTCAACGACAAAAGTAAAAAATTATCACATTTTTAAAAGTTTGTTTGTAACTAAGACAAAACGAGATATTTATAACCTAAAATCTACCATAAACCTTATTGGAAATAAAAAAAGTCCTAAAATCATAAAAAGTCCAAAAGTCGATCAAAACGATCCTGGATGGTCCAAAACTGCCTTAGGCCATTTCAAAACAATGGGTTTTGTCCATTGGGCCATTTCCAGTTGCCTAGTCAAATTTGAGCCCATTCCAAACTCGGGTCAGCCTGCATCATTGTCCCCAACTAGGAAAAGATTCGTCCTCCAATCTTACTTGTCCTAAACAGTTGCGTTTCTACTTGTTCTAAAGGTCCAAAAGAACTCTAACTAAAATAAAAATAATAACTCCTAATTGGGCTAACAAAAACAAAAAGGCCTTAAGGACCAAGACTAGAAATATTTTAAAAAAAAATGGGCCCTTCTTGCAAATAACCAAAACCCAAATTAAGGTTTCAACTTCATCTTCTCCTCCATTCCAAAAGCCTACCAGCCACTGCTATCAACCACCAAATATGCTTGAAAAACAGCCACCGACGACCAGATCTGACACCAGCCACCGGCGACCATTCGTCTACCTTCTTCATAGTCAGAGAAACACTAGCAACCTGTGGTGATGCCGCTGGACAAGGATTTTTTCCATCGCTGGAGAAAGACAACTGAATTTGCATCTGGACTCTACTCTGATCTGTTGTGCCACCTCTACTCACGATCTACTTGCTAGCTGTTAAACTTCTGCATGCCTACTGCAGTTGCTACTTCTGGGTTTCTGCACTCTGGAGAAAAGGCCACAACCGCTGCTACCTTGCCACTGGCCGCCTGCAAGCATGCCTTGCTGGGCTCTCGCATGCTTTGCTTGGCTGCCTATGGGTTACCTTGGTTGAGCAGCAAAAACATTGGACCAGATCTTGTTGAAGGGTTCTACTTGTTGCCGCTGCTGCTGGATGCGACTGCAAGACCAACACTACTCGAATCTGGCCAACTATCTTGACGATAGTAGATTCCAGCAACTACAGATGACTGCTCTCGCAATCTCTCAAAACAGATTCGGTTTTTCCTTCATCATCGGACTCAATCTCTGAATCCGCCCACTTCCTTAGTCTGAACGTCCAACCTAGCCTGAGTGCCTCTCCACGTCTTTGATCCGCCTTCTTTGTTCTTCATTTTCGTTTTCCATATCACGCAAGTCTTGTTGACAAGACTATTCATCTTCCTCAAGAATGACTCCACGTCCCCTCCCAGCACAGTGTCGTTACCAAATGATGCAATAAACAGGGACGAAAAAGGCTAAACAGAAGAAAAACTGGACATTTGTGAAAACTATCAAGTTTTTAATTCAACGACAAAAGTTGAAAATTATCACATTTTTTGAAAGCTTGTTTGTAACAAAGACAAAACGAGATATTTAAAACCTAAAATCTACCCTAAACCTAATTGGAAATAAAAAGGCCCTAAAATCATAAAAAGCCCAAAAGTTCGTCAACATGATCCCGGTTGGCCCAAAACCACCTTAGGCCATTGCAAAGTAATGGGTTTTGTCCGTTGGGCTGTTTCCAGTTCCCCAATCAAATTTGAGCCCATTCTGAGCTCTAGTTTGCCTGCATCATCCGACACCTATGATACCTTCCGGTCCAATTACAAGAGCTAAACCATCCAAGTTGAGACAAGCAATGATCACCTTTGTTCAAAGGAAGGAAGAGATGCATGATTTCTCAACAAGCTTTGTTGAACAACCATTGAAGGGTGAAGAGCAAACAAGAAAGGAACTTTACTTGTGGATAATAGAAGACATTTCAAGCCTTGAATTGGATAGAGCAGCTGCTGAAAATATGAATCAAAGAAGATCCAGCGCACTGTAGAAAGGGATCTAGTGCCGGTTGATTTCCATGACAACACCGGATGCTTCCAGAGAGGATCTGGCACCCTGTCCGGTTTGTTATCCGGTGCCGAACAGCTTCAAATTTCCTTCCCCCTGTTTTGTCTCAAATGCGTTATTGACTATTCTTTGACAATTTCACTTATTTTTTGAAGACTTTTCTATGTATTGTCAACTATATTAGAAGGTTAAACAAGTCTTTAATCATTCCTAGTTTATTAGTGTTGAGACTATAAATAGATCTCTTCTTGTAATTTGCATGACAACTATTCTACAAACACATTTTAAGCAAATTGAGTGAGTCCTTCAGGATTAAACATAACTTTTCTTGAGTGTTCATCTAAAGCTCTTCTAGGGTTCTTAGTGAAACTCTTGAAATTCTTCAATACTTAGAGTAATTGAATTGGGTTGAAGAAATCTAAACTAATAGATCATATTGGAAGAAATTATGGTCATTAGTCTTCTAGCTTGAACCTCTTAATGAAGTCTTGGGTAGATTTCAATTAGGGTGTGGTTTTGGGTTTGAATTGATGAATGAAGAATTCCTTTCCAGTTCAAGAATCACATCATCTTTTGGTATCAGAGACTAGGCTTTTCATCAAGAGGTTTGCCTATCTTTAATTGCTTTCTTGTTTAGTGAATAGATCTTATTTGTTTCTTTGAAAATCTGAGATCTATGAATGTTTTTGGTGTTTGTTCTTTTACATTAATCCTACTTCTTCTCTTGTGATCCATTGTGAGTTGTGGAATTGTGTCCAAGACCAAATATGAAGGCCAATTCAATTTGTTTGGTGAACTACTTCTTCTACATGATAGTTTAGGCTTAGCCAGAGCTTGCTTTAATGGAAAGTTGGTCAAGACTCTTATCGGGTAAGCTTCAAAATATGGCTTTAGTTTCCTTGAAGTAGTAATGATGAGGTACAAGAACTTCACGAGGTCTGAATATCTAGTCTCTGGACCTTGGAGCAAATGACTAACATAGTAGACAGGGAACTGTTGGCCTGACCTTTCTACTAATAGGGCTGAGCTAACTGCTTGCTCAATTGCAGTTAGGTACATGCAAATTTCCTCACCTAGCCTCAGAGAGACAAACTGAGGAGGTTTTCCTAGGAAGTCCTTCAATCTGACAAACACAGTCTGGCAATCTTCGGTCCACTGGAAATCCTTCGGCTTCTTTATGGCATCATAGAATTTCTCCCCTTTGTCCACCATTTTACTGATGAAGTGCCCTATTGCCGCCATTCTCTCTGCTAGGCTCTATACTTCCTTGAGGTTTCTGGGAGGCTCCATATCTAGCAGAGCTTTGATCTTATCTAGGTTGGCATCAATGCCTCTCTCCGAGATCATTACACTTTATGTGAGCAGGTCTGAAAAGTTTCGCTGATGTCCTCAATGAAATCTTCTGAGGTCTTGGACTTGATCAGTATATCATTCACATAGACCTCGATGTTCCGTCCGAGCTGTTTCTTGAAAACCTTGTGCATTGCTCGCTGGAATTTGGCTCCTGCCTTTTTCAAGCCGAAGGGCATCTTGGTGTAACAATAGGTCCCGACCTCTGTGATGAAGGTCTTATCCATGTCCTCAATGGCCATCGGGATTTGATGGTACCCTTTGTAAGCATCTAGAAAACATAGCCACTGGTATCCGGCCGTTGAGTCTACCATCCGATCTATGCTTGGAACGGGGAAGGAGTTCTTCTGGTAATACCTGTTGAGTGTGGTGAAGTCCACACACATCTTTCATGTCCCTTCCTTCTTTAGGACCACAACCGGGTTAGCTAGCCATTAAGGGTGTACTGCTTCCTTCAGAATCCCAGCGTCGAGAAGGGCTAGGACTTCCCGAGCTATGACCTCATTACGCTCAAGGGCGAAGGTCTTCTTCTTTTGTTTCACTGGTTTGACTGCTGGCTTGAGCCCGACCCGATGTTCAGCAATCGCTTAGTCGACTCCCTCGAGGTCACGAGGTTGCCAGGCGAAGACTTTCAAGTTTTCTTCAAGGAATCCACCAGTTTCCTTTTTATCCTTGGAGGTAAGAGCTCTCCAATCTTAATCCCTTTTTCAGGGAATTTGAGGTTGAGGAAAACTTTCTCTTCTCATCCTGCTACCTGGATTCGGAGGTGATCGTCCTTCTTTGGTAGGTCGATGCATTCTTCGTGCATGACCTCTAGCGAACTTTCTTCGTTTCCTTCAACTAAGCAACACTCAGCCGCAGCTTGTCTATCTTCTTCTAGGACGAGGTGTCTCCGACCTATATTCTCATATTGTAATTGAGCAGGGAGACTTCTGCTCTCAGGTCTATGACCCCAATTCGGCCAAGGATGGCATTGTGTGTTCCGGGGGCATCCACAACCGTCAAGCCCATCATCTCGGTGATTTCTTGATTGTCTACGCGGACCATGGTTGGCACCCGTAGGAATCTGCATAAGTTGTGCTGTCGTTGAAGTTGGTCAAAGCTGTGTCTGACTTCATTAGTGAGCTTCTGTCAATTCTCATCTGGTCGAACGTTTTGCGATATAAGACATTGACAGCACTGCCAGTGTCCACCAGAAATTTTTCTAACTAAGAAGTCACCAATCTAGAGTGACATTGTCAGGGGTTCTAAATTCCCCCTCAAGCTCACTTGGACCTCCTTTCGATGGCATTTATCTTGCCAACTAGAAGTCTCGGATTGTGTGGTACTGTTGGTGACGGATGTGCAGGGCCTACGTTCTTCGCCAAAAACTCTTGCAAGTAACCCTCCTTTATCAGCCTTTCAATCTCACGTTTGAGGTCGAAGCAATCCTCCTTGAGATGGCCATGATCCTTACGGTAGTGACAAAATTTTGTAGGATCTCTTTTGGCCACAAGACTCTTGAGAGGCCCAGGCTATTTCAGGAGACCTTTTTTCTCCATAACCACCATGATTTCTACTCGTGACGCCTTGAGTGGAATGGTCACGAGGTCGGGAATGGTTTTTCTCTTTTTTTCTGAGGTCCCTCCCTTGGGGTGTGGGTCTTTCCTATCCCGCTTTGGTTTTTGAGGGCTCTTCGGATGTCCTCTGTTGTCTTTTTCGATAGCTAAGGTGAAGTCAGGGATCTTCTTCTGGATCGCTATTTCCTCAGCCTTGATAAGTTTTTCCAGGAGCGTCTGCAGCTTCTTGATTGTTTTTACTGGTTCTTTGGCCAGCCAGAGGGCCACGTACCTGTCTTGCAACCCTTGCTTGAAGGCAGTGATGTATATGGCATCCTTTTTTTGTTCAATCTCAATTGCTTCGTCGTTGAAACGACTGTAGTAGCTACAGGTTCTTTCCCCAACCTTCTGTTTTATGAGGAATAGGTCATTGACATCTTTTTTCCACGTTGGGCTGCTTTGGTAGTTCTTCAGAAACAACTCCTTCAATTGTGTCCAACTTGAGATGCTTGCCTCGGGAATGAATTTGAACTAGGACTAGCTTTTTTGGTCAATGTTGACCGAAATGCTCTACACTTGACATGGTCTGGGTGTTCGTACACCTCCATGTAGGAAATGTATTCATCGATGTGCTGCTGAGGTTATCCAGTACCATCATATTTTTTCTCCAGTTGTGGAGCTTTGAAGCCCGATGGCATTTTTGCTGTTCAGATGTTGTGGATAAACCACAAAGGCTCGGTAAGGTCCACAATGCTCTGCAGTTCTTTAATGCTAGGGGGAGTTACTCTCCTCGATGGATTGGTGGCTACCCCTCGAGCGTTTTCGCTACGGCAAGTTGGCATCCTTGCTCCAGGAGGAGTTCATAGTGAGCTCCCTTGCTCTTCAAAATCTGTATTTTGCAGATGGCTTTGTGAGATAGGGATTTCTCTAAAGTCGGTTATAGGTTGAGTTCTCCCTCTTTGCAACCTCGCTTCTACTTGACCTGCTTCTTTGTGAAGGGGGTCGATCCTCGCCTTGGAAGGCTGAAGCCGACTCGGTTGGGGGCATCTAGCTGGGCCTTTAGGTGGCTGTAAATCTCTTCGGGCTTGCTTCGAAGTGCGCCCAGTGGATACATAATCTGGCCTGTTGGAAACTCTTAATAAGGCCATCACCATTCGTTCCAGGAGAGATGCTGAAACTGACATCCGTGTTCATCTAGATCTCGGTGGTCTAGAATTGTTGTTGTTGCCAGCAGGACCAGGGCGTCCCTCTTGTGGCGTTTCTTGCCCAGGTAGGGACTTCATAGGGATCCTCTGGGACGAACCAGACGGTGCCGACTCCTGGTGATCTTGTTGTGTGCCAGGCGGTGAATTACTATTGACAGCGACCTGCATTGGAGGTGGCATTTCGGGCACTGTTTCTCTAGTGCACAGTTGCATTCTAGCAAGTGGCCTGCCACGGCGTGGTGGTTGAACACGTGAAGGCTGAGACTAAGCCATCAAGATTGTTTTTATTCTTTTATAGGGAAAAAAAGGGGCTAGGCTTTTTGCTTCAATCTTCCCATCGACGGTGCCAAAAGTGATGGGGTTGAGAATGGACTCCGAGTCACCCCACAGATCCTGATGAAACTTTGCGATCAGCAGCTTGAGAAAATGAGAAAAGTGGTCACCGGAGAGGGCTGTCGCCCGAGGAAGAGTTCCGATGCCTAAGTCAGTGTTCGAAGAGAGATAGCTGAAGGTAAAGACCATTCTCCTAAAAACTGTTCAGAGCCTCTTAGTTCTCTGTCCTTAGACTGATTATGTTTTTTGATTGAGCAGTAAAAAGAGAAAGTCTGTTACCTCCTGGATTGCAGCCCTACATTACGTAACTGTAGGCAATTACGATAACTATGGAATTTCATTAAATCCCGCCAATCACTCCTAGAGTTATGGAGGTTCCCTAGGACTAGAGATCTTACCATTCACGTCTTTGCTTGAGAGCTACAAGCTTGCTAACCAGCCTTTAGACCATCTTTGCGACCTCCCCGTGGATGTTGAGTATCTCAAACATCTCTTTTGGTGAGGTCGCGCTGAGTAGCTCTTGGCTCGGGGGGAGTGATTAGGAGTCGCGTATCGTTGGTCATGGCGTAAAAATTTATGAGACGAGTTGGGAGTTATCAGATCATAGGTCAAGCTCTAACTGTACCTCTCTTGAGCTCATTCAGGAGGTTGGTAACCTCTAGGTTAATGACCCGGGAGGTCGTTGGTAGCAAGTCGCTGCTCACCTTTCCTTGTTGACTCAGTGAGTCTGGCTTTCCGCTATTGAAGGCATGGGGCCTTTGACCCATTTGGGGTTGACTTTTGTCCGACTCCTACCTGTCCGTGTTGACTTATCCGGATTGTATCCGTTTTACCGATCCGGATTATACCCGTTTTACCCATCAATAATATTGACTAAATAATTTGAATAATTGTTAATTTAAAAATATCATTTTTATTATATGTTAAGAACAAATGTATAAAAACATCATTTTTTTATAATATTTTAAATTTGAAAAACATATTAATTTGAATGGATGAGTTGCTGAGTTCTTTTTCATGTTTCACTTTTAACACACACACACACATTTATATACACACGGGCACAAAGCATAATTATAAGTAATTTTTTTTTTTTTAAAAAAAAAGGGAAGCAGAAAATATTCTTTTTTTATACTTTTTTTTTAACAGATATTAAATTTTTTGTTTCCTATCTTATAACTCAAAGTTAATTTTTTTAGAAAAAAAAATCTTCGTATTACCCATTTGTTTCCAGTATAAAATGATAATAATATTTTTAATTAATAATTATTCAATAGATTTAAAAATAAATTTAACTAAAATAAATGAATTTTAATATTACATGAACGAGTATATTTTAATTTATTGCATATTCATTAAATTAAAAATATTATTGTCAATTTTTGGGTGTGTATACAAGTACAACTTTTTTTTTGAAAAAATTAATTTTGGATAGCACCAACAATTCCTCATAAGAATTTATTGATTTTTTAATATTTTTAAAAAATACATTAATTTCTCATACGTTGAAATAATTTCCACCATCATTGTATTTTATTATGTTACCATAACTATTACTCACACTTTCTGCTCATTGTTTTATTCTAGTTTCATTTCATTGAAGCTCGAACCAAGTTAGTATATGATTTTTATTTTCTTTGAAAAAATAAAGTTACTCTAGTTTCTCCCTCCAAAAAAACACAAAAAAAAACAATAAGGGCCATATTGATTGAAAAAATAGATTGGAAATCAAATTATATTTTGACCTAAATATAAGACCCTTCTTAAGGAGTTTAAAATGTATGTGAACTTTAAAAGAGAAATATTACAATTTGTTTAAAGAAATTTAAATATATATTTTAATTCATTATGAAAATTAAAGATTATTTATACTTTAAAATGAAAACAATACATTGCTAGTTTTTGTTGTATAATTGGCGTCTTTAGTCTCAAAATATATTATAATTGGTACTTTTGATCTTTTTTTTTTAAAAAAAAAAATTTACATCTCCAAATATATTACGGACTACCCTTTTGATCTTTTTACCGGATTCTAACAAAAAATACCGGAACTTCCTCTCTTAATTTAAAAATCACATTCATTGAAGGGTAATTTTGGTATTTCAAAAAAATATCCCACTACATTAACTAAAATCTCCCAAATTCCCAAGAACCCTAATTCTATTCGAAGAAGAAGAGCAATAAGCAAATACAGGGAGTCCGGAAATTTAATTCTATCATGTCGAGTCTAAACAGTGCATTTGAAATCTTCATCTCAACCCATTTACAGAACCCATTGAATCACTTTGATGAAATTAGACTTATCAAAAAGGGCGAAGGCTCATGGCCAAGCCATGGCCCTGTTATATATGAGTTGAGTTGGGCTTGGTAAATGAAGGTCCTTATGAAACTTAACCTAACTAGGTTAAGCCCTTTTAAATTAGGGTTGGGCTAGACAAGCCAAAGGGCTTTTTTTTTATTTATTATTAATTTAATAATTGAGGTTATCACTTTACTTATCAATTCCTCATTTGATTTTCACTTTAGTCCTCACTAGTGCAATCACCACTGTCACTGACTCACATATCATCATTCATCATTTGATTTTCACGACTCCAATCCCTCACTACCAGTCACCACTGTCACCGACTCACACCACTGCACTACACTTACAGTCACACCGTCATTCGTCGATACCTCACCTTACAGACACATAGTCATACTGTCGGTACCTCACCTCACCTTTTGCTTCGCTCCTCTCTCCAATACCCGCTTCGTTCCTCTCTCAATTAAGTGGTATTTTGAAGACAGAGCAATTATGCAAGAGTTGAGCCTAAAATTTCTCATATCTCGAAAGACTAGAAACCTAACAAGCATTCATGTACTTTGCATAATCTTCAAAGACTACATTCCTAAAATTTCTCAAAATCTGCTTCAAGGTAATTTGCAGCTAACCATCACCGTTATTTAAGTCATTCATTTTCAGACTTGATATTATTAGTTCAAATGAAATTTTAAGAGATTTGCCTCATTGTTCTTCTTTACCTTGATTTCCTTTTCTCGAGATTTGATTTGGAGATTTGCTTGTCTTGCAATAGAACAGCATGCTTTTGGAACATTATTGTTTTGAATTCTGAAACTAGTATATATTGTTATATACAAATTGTGATTTTGTCATGTCAAGAAAGAGTGTGCTAGCCTGAAATGGATCTAAATATCTCATGAAATTTTTATGGTTGTCCATTATATAAGAATCTAAAATTAGCTGGTTATATAAACATTAAAAAGTCTCTTTTTTCTTTTGCATTTTTTGTGGTTCTACTCTCAGTATTTTTGCATATAAAATTATTGTTTTTTGCATGTTTGCATAGGAGATGAATATTGAGGCTGAGAATGATATGGATTATAACGCTAAAGATATAGAGATTTTGAGTGAAAATCCATCTACAAAAACTACTTCCAATTCCATAGAGCCTAACAGTAATGAGAAAAAAAGGTCAAGAAAATATTTTTCATTTGTGTGGACTTATTTGAAGAAAATTGGTAAAGGGAAAGATGGAATAGAAAGTTCATCTTGTATTGGTTGTGAGGAGTAATTTAAGATTGGCGCAATAGCAAACGGTAGTTATTATGGTACTTCCCATTTGCAACGTCATATCGATAATTGTAAACATATTAATAGCGAGTCTCCTAATCAACGTCAAATGATTCTAAATTTTGAAGGCAAAGCTAAGATTGCTAAATTTGATCCCAAATTGTCACGTGATCTTCTAGCTCATGCTGTAATTAAGCATGACCTACCATATTCTTCTGTTGAATACGATATGAATAGAGCTTTTGCTAAGTCTTTAAATCCGATTTTATGGTGATATCTAGAAACACGATTGTGTCAGATGTTCGAAAAATCCATCTTAGAGAGGAGGAGAAATTGAAAGAATCGATGGCTAAGATTCCGAATAGGATTTGTTTGACTTTCGATTCGTGGACAGCCTCTACATCTGAGGGTTATATCTATTTGACTGCTCATTTTGTCAATGAAAATTGGAAATTTTGTAGTAAAATACTTAATTTTTCTCGTATACCTCCTCCACATACCGATGATGAATTGGCTTCTACTATGTTTAGTTGCTTGAAGGAATGGGGAATTGAGAAAAAAAGTGTTCTCTATTACATTGGGCAATGCTTCTTCCAATGATTGCATGCAAGGTATTTTTAAAAAGTCTTCTTCGTTTGTAAAATAGTTTGCTATGTAAGGACAAGTTTTTTCATGTACGTTGTTGTGCTCATATTTTAAATCTTATTGTTAAAGATTGTCTAGAAGTGGTTGATGATGCTATGTATAAAATCAGAGAGAGTGTGAAATATGTAAAGGGTTCAAACGGAAGGATGAAAAAGTTTAAAGAATGTGGTTAATAAGTTGGAATTGAGGTGAGTATTGGCTTATGATTAGATGTGGCAACTAGATGGAACTCAACCTATTTGATACTTGAAAGTGCTAAAAAGTATGAGAAAGCTTTTGAAGCCCTCTAGGTTGTCGATAGATCTTACAAATACTGTCCAAGTGAGGAGGAATGGAATAGTGGAAAGGTAATTTGTAAAGTCTTGAAGCCTTTTTATGATATTACTAATTTGATGTCGGGAACTCCTTACTTTACTTCACACTTGTATTTCTTGCAAGTTTTTAAAATTAAATCCATGATTTGAGCACATTTGGATAGTGAAGATGAGGTTATAAAAGGTATGACTTTGGAAATAGTCAAATACAACTAGATGAGGTTATAAAAGGATAAAATTTGATAAATATTGGAGGGATTATAGTCAAATACTTGCTGTTGGGGTAAGTTTGATGTTGTAAAGTTTTGTTACAAAAGGATTGATGCTTCTACATGGAATGAGAAGACATAAGTTTTAAAGAGAAATTTGATAAAACCCTTTCAAGAATATGAAAGATCAAGAAATGCATCTTCAAGTGCTACAACCATTTTGTGTAGTTCAAACCAAGAGATTATAAAAAGGATGGTGAATCACTAAATGAGGTTAGTTTTTGTTCTTGTTTATATATTTTTGTACGTTAATTTTTTTAAAACTTTTTTTAGTTGATAGCAATTAACTTTTCATGTATTTCTTTATGTCCTTAAAAAATTCAAGAGTTTAAAGAATTCCAAGAGGAAGGCATATCAAGTTTTGGTAAATCTGAATTGAAAATATATTTGGAGGAGACAAGGTTGGATTTTGATGCTTTTCGGAGTTTGGATGCACTTACGTAGTGGAAGGATAATGCTAAACGCTTCCCTATTCTTTCTATAATGGCACAAGATGTATTAAGTATTCCAAATACTATTGTGGCATCTGAATCTACTTTCAGCCTTGGCGGACATGTTCTAACAAAATTTAGAAGTTCCCCTCTTCATGAACATGTTCAAATGCTTGTTTGCACAAAAAATTGGTTACATGGATATACCTTAACTCGTAATGATATTCATTCACTTGG
>JAOXNR010053892.1:0-44621 GCA_028571225.1 Parsonsia alboflavescens | reverse complement strand
TTAAACCCAACAATCTCCTCCTATGTTCTACATATAATTCAACAATACAGTGGACAGTGTAATGTCCAAACAAACATCATGTTCACAATTAAACCCAACATCATGTTCACAATACTTTTCTTCATGGTGATCATGAAAAGGTATACATGAAACTACCAATGGGATTTTGAGTTGCGACTCTAGGGAAGGTGTGCCACTTGCAGAAATCATTATATGGATTGAAACAGGCTCAAAGGTGTTGGTTTGCAAAATTGTCAACTGCCTTGATGACTTATGGGTTCCAACAATCTTATTCCGACTAATCTCTATTCACTTTGCAGCAAGGGAAGGTGCAGCTGGATGTCCTTGTTTATGTTAATGATCTTATCGTCTTTGGTAAACATCCGGACATCATAAAGAAGTTCAAGATCTATTTCAGTGATTGCTTTGACATGAAGGATCTTGATGTTTTGAAATATTTTTTGGGAGTTGAAATGGCCCGGGGACCAAATGGGTTTGTCGTTTGCTGGTGCAAATATGCTCTGGGCATCATTACTGCAGTGGGTCTTCTAGGGTCTCGCCTTGCAGTTATACTGTTGCAGCAAAACCATCGACAAGCAATGTCAAGCATCCCACCTCTAACTAGGTTTGTCAATATGTGCCGTCCAGCCAGTTCCAGCCCACATAAGCCCCTGTAAATAAGGCCCAATCCACATAAATATATTTTTACTAAAGATAAAGGCTTCTGTTCACATCTTTCCTTGTCTGGGCTTATCTCCTACTTTGCCTTCGCCCTTCTGTTCGCTAGCTGACTTGCCAACTCTCTAGCACGTTGCTAAAGTCGGAATCTGTCTGACCTTGCAGAAGTCAAGGTTCGTTCTTTTGTCTGCACCGGTTTACCCAGATCTACCACCCGACCTCCGAACAACACTACCAAAACCCAACACAACCACAAACCACATCTGCACTCAACAAAACAACAAGAAAAAGGAAAAAAAAAAGAAATGTAGGAGAAAAACACCACCAAACGCCACCCACTAACAACCAAATAAGCCCCAAGCCTGCACCTCTAACTGACGTAGAGCCGTAAAGTCGTTTGCTACGGTGTTTGATTTCCTTGTGTTTTACCAGGCCAGATCTGTCCTAGAGTGACATGTGTTGTCCTTATTTATGCAAGCACCTCGTGAAGAACATTGGGACACAAGTGGTATGTTATTTGAAAGTAAATGTGATTTGCAATTGGATGGATGGTGTGATGCTGATTGGGCCGTGTGTCTTCTTATACGTCGTTTGCTTACTGGTTGGTTGTTTGCAATTTTTATTATTAAGGGTTCAAAAGATTATATAGATATTTGGTAAGGGAAAAATGAAACTTTTGTCTTAATTTTCAAGACGTTGAGAGTAATTAAATTTGTTGCAAACAACAATATTGCAATTTTCACATATATGTTCTTTTCTTAAAAAGTATTGAAATTTTGACGTAAACGGTTTTTTTTTTCTTAAAAATGATTGAAATTTTCACATAAATGTTTTTTTCTTAAAAAATATTGAAAATTTCAACTAATTGAGCCAACTCATTACAATTTTTTTAATAAATCAATTTTTATTAACAGATTTGTTACATTTTTTAATGAATTAAGTCAGTTCATAAATATTTCCAACGATTTAAGCAGGCTCGCCATAAAATTCACAACATTGATATTCCACCAAATTGGGGCTTTTATTAATTTACATGGAGTGGTCATAGGAAAAAAGAAATTAGACAAATAAAATCCATAATGAATTACAACATGACATCCCATTTTACATATGAGATTTTTATTTCAACCCCAGGATAATGGGATTTTGATCCCTTATTTTTCGACGAAGACAACAACAATAATTAAAAGGTAAAAATTAACAAGCTGATCCTCGAAAATAATCATATTACGTCTTAGGCCCCTGCTTGACGGAGCTTCCTCTCATTGGACAATCTTATAGCCAACCTATACATATAACAGAAGATCAATCAATAAAAACCGGTTAATTAATTAATTAGATACCTTAAATTTCTAAAGAAAAATTATTTAAATTGAAGAGGGATCATGAGAAAGATTAATTAAGGTTTTGTACTTTTTCAGAGCTTCCTCATTTGTTCCAACACTACAAGGTTCAGTTAAACCACTCTGCAAGTTCACCCGAGTAACTGGTTTCTTGAGCAAATTCTCTCCAACTTTCACAAGTCCCTCCAAATTTTCCTTCGTTGCGAGATCCACGGAAGCCAGATCCCCAGTTAATGAATCATCCTTTATATAATAATTAATAACATAATATATAGATTAATTAATTTGATAGAAAATATATCAACATTAATTAATTAATTCATATATAAAATTAGAAATAGAAAAGCGGCACTTATGTTGGTATGTACCTGGATCCTTAGGTAATTTTCCTCACACTGAATTGTTTGGAAAATGGTAGCAAGGTGGAAATCAACCATATCAGAGCTTGCTTGAGAGAAAACATCGATTATTGGGTTGCAACTACCATGTAATAGCCATCCAAAAATACCCCAGGTTGCTGCATCCTTTGCATCATACTTCTTTTCCAACTTTTGAGTACCAGTTCCCAAAGATATAACAAGAAACTTATGGTATTCGGTCGCCTTCATGGGGAAGAAGTCAACATTTCCGTGCTTTGCCTCTGCAACCACTTGGTTGATGGCAATCAATGTCTGAAATTCATTGACTCAATAGTAAATTAGAATTATGGTTGTCGCGATAATCTTTAATTATTACTCTTTCGGTTTAGAATTAAATATTTTATTGCGACTTACAAGCATTTTAAGAAAATAGTTTGATTTTGTTGATTTTGATATTGTAATGTGACTTTTCTTAATTAAAAAATTAACTAATTTAAGAAATGTACTAGGTTGATGCATTATGTTATATTATACCGGGTTGTTTGCTGCAACACCTCCATCCGTTAGGTGGAACTCTTGCTCCCTTCCATCGAAATGCTTTGTTTCAAAGAAATGAGTGGGCAAGTATGTTGGAGCAGCCGAAGTTGCAATGCATACATCCGCTAGATAGCCATTCAGTGTGGGATTATACTTCACCTGAAATTAAAAAAATGGCTATTTAGGTCGAGAATTCTTGGTGAAAAAGAAGAAATAATGAAGATGAAGAGCTGAAAATAAATAAATAAAAAACAGACCCCAAAGGATGAGAAAATGGTTGGTTGCATTATCCTGATGTCAAAAGAGGGTATGACAACGTTAGTCAGTGTCTGGTCGAGCTTTGTTTCCCCCAACTTCTCCTTGAGCAGATTGTGGAGATATTTCCCGTTGTACTTGGGCCCAACTAGAGTATCTCTGATGTTTCTTATAGCTTCCCCGATAAAGCTCCTGACCATTGTAAAGGATTAATAATGTTAGTATAATAATAAAAGACTAAATTAATTTGTTCAAATTAGAAATGCATAATTTTAATTAGAGTTTCCTTTCTTTGAATTTGAATTTGAATATGTCTATTTTTATTTATATGGTTTAAATTGAATGTCACATCTCAATTCTTCCACTTGAATTTGTATGAGGAAAGCTCTTTCGCTGAAAAAGGGAGTCACAATGTTAGTGTCATGTCTATTCTTATCATGTGTCTTGATAAGTTTTTTCTTTGCCTTAAATATTGGAGTAGAAAGTTTTTGTTTGTTTGTTTGTCTTTTTTTGGTTGACCTTGAATAGTAATATTAACTTTTGGCAAAATATACATATATATATATATATGTATAAAAGTAACATTTAATTTTAATTAATGTAAATAGTGAAATTAGATTACTTTGGTTGGGGAAAAATATTGGGAGCCTCTGTGAGGTAGAAGTCCTTGATTTCCTTGGCAGCATACAAGGGACGACTACGGTTCTCTTGGTTGGGTGCGGCTAGCATTGCGGTTACAAGACCGCCGGTACTTGTTCCGGCAATCACATCAAAATAGTCGGCGAGACATGCATCTTCTCCGTCCAATTTCTGCACCAAAGAGAAAAAACAAAACCAATATATAGTCAAATGAGAATGAAATAACAATACTAACACTATAATTTCAACCCATCTCTATCTAATTAAATTTTTAAAACAGATTATGAAGTGAATATGTATGTAAATATATGCACAAGGAAAAAGACGATTTTTCGAACCTGAAGTTCGGTCTCCAAGAACTCTAGTATGATACCGGGGATAATACCTCTTATCCCTCCACCATCAATGCTAAGAATGGTGATGAAGTTTCCACTAGTTGGAGGCTTCTTGTCTTCCATTAATGAAGAGTTCAGATGAATTCAAGCAAATTAATAAAGAGATGATCACCAGAAATGGTAGCAACTAGCAAGGATCTTGAAAGTGTGTTGTAAGTGTTGGATGATGAGCTGAATGTTCGCTATTTATAGTGTTTTCGAATAAGTTTAGCTTTAAAAAGAATTTTTTAAAAAATGTATTAAAATATATATTTACCGTCCTTCTTTGTGGACTTCATGGAAAGCAGCCAACAAATGTGCCATGCTTTTCACCTGCCGGCTGTCGGTGTTAGAAAATTTCACACGGAACTTACGTACTCTCGGTTTTGATAAAGTTGGGAGAAAAATTTGTTTCGTTAATGATATAAACTCTTTCCCTCCTTATATTTTAGATCGTCATTTTAAAGTAATATTCTTTTCTTAAATATTCATATTTATGATTATAATTAATCTAATTATTAAAGGAGGAAAAGAGATAGAGACAAAGGTAAAATACTAAAATAAAAAAAAAGGTTAAGTACTTAATAATTTTAAAAACAATGATTTATAATTATTGACAAGGAAAATAATTAAAATGAGTTATAAATAGTGATGGAGAAAGTAATAATAAATGAAAAAAAAACAAAATCATTATCATTATCATATTGATTAAAAAAGATACATTAGATGCATCTAAGGGTTAACTCAATTATTGAATAACCCTTAGATAATTGAATAACGAATTTCACATCCCATGCTTTTCTTGTGTGGAAAATATCAGTTTAACAATGTCACAAACCACTTGTTCATTTTGTTGACTAATTTATTCCCCTATTCACCAAAGGTATAATTAATTAAAATTTAATTATTAATTTGTAGTATGATTATGTGAAGTAAATAAATAAACAGAAACATGGCTACTGAAAATTGGTTGTTTGCTTAGGGTTTTCTATTTGGAAAATTTCTTGTTTTAGAGTGAAAATATTCATATTTTCTGATATTAAAATTTTCCCTTCTCTCCAGAAATTGTCGTATATTGATTAAAAAACTTATTAATTACTGCAAACATTACCCCTTTCATACCTCTATAAAGGAGTTCTTTCTAAGAAAATAAATATACATACATGAAGTCATTGAGTCGGTGTCCCGGTCAAGTTAGACCTAATTCTTTTTCTTTAAACGGTATTCAAACCAGGTAAGAATTTATAGAAAAATCGAATCGAATGAACGATCTCAATATGCATAAGTTATATTCATGTAGTACATGAGGATTTCGTACACTCTGATCTCAATATACTGGCCAACTAACAAGCTCTTATTTTTAGGAAGTTTTAAGTATGAGTTAACTGAATTTGATAATCGTTGTGTTTTCAAGATAATTTTTTAATATAAGAGTAGTAATTATTTTGAGTTTTTTTAAGAGTAAAGTAAAGATAACATTAGTAGTAAAAAAGAAAAAAAAACTCAATTAATAAGTTCTTGATTAGTGTCCGTCTCAAAATATAAGTTATTTAAAGTTATTTCATTTGTCCTTTAAGAAGTGGTTGTATATTTCTTAATGTATATTTAATATGTATTTTTACTATTACCCTCAATTTAATATATTCTCATATTTATGTGCAGAAATACAATCTTAATTATATATAAGAGAAAGTATTTTACATAACATATACTCCCTCTGTCCCAAATTAAAGTTCTCATTTTGACTTGTACAAATTTTAAAAAAATAAGTTGATTTAGTTCATTTTAAACTTTTAAAGAAAATTTTAACTCATATATGAAATAAAACATTTATTTCTGAACAATTCAAAATAGAAATGTAAATATTCATTCCCAAATTGAAGGAGTATTATTATATAAAATACTGATCCGTGATTTGGTGGTAGGACTGAAATTCCACAACTTTAATTAACGTCAATGAGTAGTGGCGTGTGCATTGATTTTTAAAATATTCAACGTGAGATATATATTGAAAATAGAAGTCACATTCTTTTCGGAGAGGGAAATTCCCAAATTAATATTATTGGTTTGCCCAACAGGTTAAACAGCAAACTGATAAATGCATAATGGAGTCGCCACAGTCTCTCTAGAGTACGAGGAAATTATTTTTCTAATAATGGCGCCTGTAAAACGTGATATAGCATGTCGTAGTCCAATAATTGCTCGATATGTATATAATATTCATATTTTTCTTGATATATTCCTCTAGAGTAGGTGGAAATTAACTTTCTAATATTGGTGAAAGAGCATGTCGTCTCCAATAATTGCTCGACATATAAATATACATATAAATATAAATATATATATTTATATACATATATATATATATTTAATATTCATATTTTTCTTGAAATATGAATACTTGAATGCTTTTTTTGCAGATTTTTTTTTTCCCTTAAAACAATTTACTGGATATATCCCCTATACCATTTAAACATCTGAACATTACTCTCATTCAAAACATAGGCAATGCTCATCGACGTTATTGTTTGTTATTAAAATTACGGTAAGTCATTGGGTGTTTCGAGTGTTTGTTATTAAGATTAATATAATTAGTCATTTGGGTATTTTGATATTTATGAGTTGTGAAAAATTGAACTTTTTTTTGTTTAATAGTTTATACATGAGTTGAGATGAATTGTTATTTTGGGGCTTTCTTAGTTTTGCTTGGATTAAAAATAGCAGCCGAAAACTGTGAAAATAACATTTCAAGAGTTGGAGAAGACGACTTGTTTAGTATTTGTGCCGGTTTCAGTGCAATCAACTCAAAAACTATGCTGATTTCATATTTAAAAGTCAAAGAATCAAAATGTGTATAAGATGAAAAGTAAATATTCAATTGAGGAATTATAAAATTTTGAACAAGAGTGGATATTTGAAATGAAATTTCTCAAATGTCCAATTATAAAAAAACCACTTTCTATTTTGATATCTCTTAAAATAAATAGTTTGTACATCCTTGCTGCAGTTGATCCTCCCCAAAAAGTTTTATATAAGTTGGAGTAGCATTTTGTAAACTTTCTCTGGTGGAGCAGTGAATTTGGTTATAAGAAGAATTGGCGTTCATGGATTAGGTTCTGTAAACCAATCAATCAAAGGGGTTTGGGTCTTCATGATTTTCAAAGCTTCATCACAACTTTTTCTTGCAAACTTTTGGTGGTGCTTTAAATGTTCGAATTATTTCTAGTCATCATCATTCATGAAATCCAAGTACAAGTACTCACAAGATGGCCCTTTGCCAGAAATTGGCTCTTCAATATGGTGGAGAATGCTCATGGTTTCGTTGAGCAAAATATAGGACTGTTAGTTGGAAGCGGTGACTCTTCTTTTTGGTATGAGGATTGGACATTATCAGCTCAAAATTGAAGATGTGTGACTGCCACATGGTTGGAATTGGGATTTTATCAATCAGCTCATACCCATTCACTTGTGTCCTGAGCTCCATTCAATCCAAATTTTTCCCTCAGATCTGGATAAACACATTTGGATGCCTTCAGATTCTGGTAACTTTGTTTTTTCTTTAGCGTCAGCTCTTTTTAATAGTAGTGCTACCTCAGCTCTTGATTGGGACTAGTTTTGGCAAAATTATATCCTTCTTGATTGGACTTAGTTCATCTCGAGAATACTTAAGGGTTATCTGCCATTTGATGATAAAATTTGCAAAATTGGTTTTAATATGGTGTCTCAATGTCACTACCTGCAGCACACGGAGAAGATGCTCTGTTGCTGTCCTTGTTTGGAACAAAATGACTGATTTTCTTGATATTCATATTGGTGTTTCCAACATGATTGCTGAGCTGATACATGGTTGGAGACAACCAAAGGTACATATTATTGAGGCAAGCTTCTTGGTACCGATTTTAGTTTGTACTGAAATATGGAAGGCCCCTAACAAATTTATCTTTAAAAGAGTTACATTGTCAGCCTCTCATTTTTTATGGTCTTCTAGGCAGTTACTTCTGGAGATTGCAGCAACTCATGGCTTAGATAAGATTCTCAGGCTGTGTAAGGGTGGGGATGTTCAGCGCACATCTCCCAGGCACATGCTGACTTCTATTGTGTGGAAATGCAGTGACTTTCTATATAAGTTGGTTCTGAATGTGGATGGGGTTTTTATGGGTAATCCGGGAGAAGATTCCATTAGAGGGGTATTGAGATTTTTTAATATCAAGTTCATTTTTGGATTTGCATAAGTTTTGGGCATTTTCAATAACATTGTTGTAGAGCTCAAAGCTATGGCAATAAACATTCAAATATGTTTAGATAGAAGATATTCTTAGGCAATTATACAATGTGACTCCAAAACCATTGTTAGCATAGTTCATAAGGGATATTCCATACATTGACGGATACGCAATCTCTTAGCTCAAGTTGACTTTACTGTTATACTAATATATCGAGAGGCTAATCAAGTGACTAATCATTTGGTGAATTTTGCATTGGATAATAATAGTATGCAACATTTTGATACTTATAATTCTTTACCTCATCTCTCAAGAGGAATCTGCTATTTGGATAAAATAGGTTATCCTTCTATTCGTGTAAGATAGTATTTCATTTAGCTAGCTTGCATTTTGTAAGTTCAGTGGATTTGTTTTCACATTCATTGAGGTAATGTTTTTTAAGTCCCCATCACTTTGTTTTATTCTTTCTTCAATAAACTAGTTGGGGGCCTAACCCTCCCCCACCTCTGGCTGTTTTATTAAAAAAAAAGATTAATTATAAATTGGTAACTTTATAAAAATCGAATCTATTTACACTACTTAATTTTTAATTAGGGTAAAAAGTCCCAGACACCCCTCAACTTTCCAAAAATTTGGTATTCGTCTTCCAACTTCCAATCATCTACTTTTAGCATCTCCAACTACATAAAGTACAAAACAGTGCCCGTCCGTCAAGTTTAGACATTAGGGACTAATGGAACCCTATCAAGTGCAACTCACGTGAGTTTTTACAAGGGTAATTTTATCTATTCAGGTTTAGACCCACAACCACAACCTCATCATCCATTGTTCCAGCCATCCACAAACCTAGATCTGCAATCCTCTTTTTTAACAACCTTGATCTCGATCGACTGTGAGATAGACTGATCTTGAAATGTAGAATCATCAAATTCATTTAAGTCAAAAACTCACAAGGGAAGAAGAACACCCAATGAAATTGCTGATAACTTTTCTCTAGTGCTGAGAAGAAAGCTCATGCTGGCTATGGTCATAGCCATTACATATAGACATCTAATGTTGACAACATTTAACAAAAATTGGGCAGTTTCTGGATGTCTCACACACAAGTGTCCTAGGATTCTGGTTGGATAGAGCGTTGAATGAAATTTGGCATTGCAGGAGAGGCAAAGAAGTGCAGCATCTGAGTTACAGTACACAATTGCCTCAGTACTAAACAGAATTCAAAAAATTTCTCCAAGTCCATATTTTCTAATAGAAAATTCCAAAAATTAACTCTTGCACAATATTAAAGGGAAACCTCCATGAAACTCTTACAACGAACCTAGATCCAATCCCACTCTTGAATTCCCTGAGAAACTAGACGAAAACGAACAAGGAAGAATTCTCCTCACATACTGATCACAACATATTAAGAGATGACTTTTCCACAGAATTTTCAGTTTGCAGGAATTTAACTAAATCAAAGTAAACTTAACGCAAAATTCAAATTAAAGTCATGCTTACTTGAAACCGCAATATCAAGCCGCAAGACAAAACCTAAAAAAAAAAAATAACAATCGAAAATATACTTTGAATATGTAAAACAAGACCAAGCAATGAATGGTGACAGTGGGAAGGCAAAATTGGCCAGGAAAAGTGAGATCTGGGTTGGGAGTGCGGTGGAGTTGCAAAGTTAGTGCATGGGAAAGGAAGTTGGCGAAGGGCTCATTTTTTTAAGTTTTCATTGTTGGAGGGCTACATCAAGCCGATTCAAAGTTCAAGGGCTAAACCAGATTTTTGAAAAGTTCAGAGACACTTGAAAATATTTACCCTATTATTTAAATCAAACTGAGGAATTTAATTTTCATTATTCATTCGGTTCCATGAGCTTAAATATTTGTAACTAGATAAGGCCCGCACTTCGTGTGGTGCATGTAATATTATTTTTAAGTTGACTTTTTATATTTTTTCTAGACAAAAATTTGAATAAGTTAAAATATATTTAAAACATGAATACTATTCATACATCATTTTTATTCCTCAAAAAAGCTATCCTAACAATATTAGAAAAAAAAAAATTGAACATAGCGTAAGCTTTTAAGTAAGGATACTTATTAGCTTTTAAGTAAGGATACATCCTTCATAACTAATATAAGTTACCAGCCATAATTTTATAAAAATTAAGATAACTGTATTTTTCCTAAAATGTCCACTCATCATCCTTTCAAAAATTTAAATACTATTTCACTATATACTGTTAGAGGGATAGTATAGAAAAAATATATCATCAACTACCTAATTAGCTAACGATAATGACTTATAATTAATGACGAGAAAAGTTATTTAAAGCGACTTATATTGAATGACGGAAACAATATTAATATAGATACTATAAAGCATTTTTTTTAGTAAGTCAATCCAAACAGGCTGTTCATGGAATCTAAGGTTTTAGACCTTGAGAAGCCTATAACTATAAAGATGCCTCTCCAACCCAATCTATGCACACAAGATTTTCTACCCCACTTTGACCAATAATGGAGTGTCTCGTGAAATCAATTTTATTTTGGTATCTCGATTAGAGTGTTAGACTATTTTGGGGTGTTTCAACTCCCCTAATGACGAAATGGTACCATCCCACCAAGTCGGTACACAGAAAAAACCATCATGCTTGGTTGGTGGACAAGACGGTCCATTCCATCAAGCTCATGGATAGGACTCGACCATCCCGCCTGTGCTCCGGATGGCATAGTCAAGTCTCGTTCACGCCCCTGACGGGACAGTCCATGTCCCCCTCCGAGCCAATGGCACCCTGCTGACTCACCCCATTTTGTGTATTCAAGTCACGAATTGATCTTCATCATCCAACCACCCAGATCTCTTTTCCAATCATTGATAATTTTTTTTTTCCCCAATCATTAGTTACTTGTATTCAGATGATTATTACCTTACTTCCTAAATCCCAATCTCCCAATTCTTTTTTAAAAAAACCCCTAATCTCCCAACTTTAAAAAAAAAAAACCTAAGTAGTTAGTAGAAAAAACTCATGTTTTCTTTTTTTTTTACACATCTAAATAAATTATATTTAATTTAATCATAAACTTCATTTTTTTAAAACAATATTTCCTTTCAATTTATATTAATACCAATGTTTTTTTTACCCAAAAGAATTTTCTCTTTCTAAATCCTAGAATTTGTTTTTGTCTTTTAAATGTGTTTCCCGGAAACCAAAACTCAACAACAATTTTAAAAATTGTTATGAATGACCATAATAATAATGATTTTAATAATAATAAAGTTTCAATATAACAATCAATATAATAATAATAATAATAATAATGTATTTTTTGTCTTTTAAATGTGTTCCCCTGGAAATTAAAACTCAATAAAAAATTTTAAAAATTTTTATGAATGATGATGATAAATAATAATATAATAAATAATAATAATAATAATGCAATCTATATAATATTAGTATTAATAGTCAATATAATAATAACAATACCGACAACAACAACAACAATAATAGAATATGTGTTTTAAAAATATATAAGAGTGCATCGATAAAGTATAACAATACATCGATAAAGCTATGTGACACTATGCCCAACATGGTCTAGGTATGCCTTTATTATGTCGATTTGACAACTCTCTACTTGGAAGTAGGGATCTAAATGCATGTGGAGCTATAGGATCATAATGAAGATGATGGTCGGAGGTGTTGTAGGATGGATCAACCGAGATGACTGAACACCTCCGGAAGACATGGCATATCACTGAGTGAAAAACGATGGTGGACCAAACAGAAATGGTAGCTAAGATGATATAGAGGGCACAACATGCCCCTAAGAATATGATAATGCAGCAGTATCCATGAATGGTGACTGGTATGATGATGATGGTATCGTCATATCCATGAATGGTGACGGATATGATCTTGATGGCATAAGGGTCTACGTAAGGATATGAGTGAATAATGAAGTAGCATGATCCCCAAACAGTCCCACCGGATCATACTGTGAGTTCGATGTGATCTTTTTCAAAATTTTTTTTTTTTTTGTTTCTACTGCACTATTCTTTCAGCAAATTCATCGTTTGAGAAGAAAATCTCAGGCTCTCCCTTGAATGTGTCTAATTTTTTTATGGAATGCATTCGAGAAGGCTTTTGAGTTGGAAGTAAATAGAGAAGAAAAGGAGTTCTTTCCCCAAGGGTAAAGATAATCGGCGGTGGACTGCCGTGGTTGTCCGTGCGACTTCGGTTCAAAGGTTTTCTGGAGTTTTAGACTGCCAGAAAACTCGATTTCCAGGCCTTTGCAAAGGGATAGTAAGTAGATTGTCAAGAGGTCCTTTTCCGGCGATTCAAAGTACACCTAGGAAATTCTGTCTCAATTTTTTTTGTCTGTTTTTTTGTTTTGGATTTTTTTTTTTTTGTTTTGTTTTCGGTCTTGATCTTTATTTTGTAACGATTTTTTACTGAAAAAAAAAAAAACCCAAAAGAACTGATCCCGAAATTTTGTTCTAGCAGTTGTAGTTTTTTTTATTCAAAATTTAATTTAAATATTTAATAGATATAAAATATATATTATTTATATTACTAATTAAATTAGTTAATGATAAAATAGAATTAATGACAAATTAAGTCAATTATTATTTACCTGATCTTGAGAAGTAATCGTATACTTGTGGATTTATATAAAAAATAATTCACTTACAAAATTTTTAAAAGGCGATGTAGGATTGGTCATCAATTTTTTATTTTAACCACTGGAACAAAACTTCACTAATGACAGCTTTTGAATTGCCAAAAAAGAGCAACAGAAAAGTTGACATTTTAGGCAAACTTTAAAAACTATCGAAAAGTTAAAAAAATCATTAAAAAAGGGATCATTTTCTAGTGGCATCTCAAAAGCCCAAAAAATATCCCTAAAAAAATCTCTCATTTTTTTGGCTCAAGTTCTAAGGGCCAAAAAAAGTAATTAAAACTGTTAAAAAAAAAAAATTCACTATTCAAGTGATGATTTCCTTTAACAGCCAGATATTTGACATTTTTTTTTTTTTAAAACATAGTGGAGAACCTTTCTTGTCGTAAAAAATAATAATTTAGAACCCTTTATAGATTTCAAATAATTTCAAATCAATATAATCTTTCATATAATTGACCTTTTCAACGTAGCTCTAAGGAAATATGTTTACCATTAAAGAAACATGTTTTTTCAATGTAACAAAGTTTTTTATCATCTGTTAAAGGCCACACCGAAACCAGAGTGTTAGACTTTGTCATCACTTGATGGCAGAGACTGAAAGAACAATGATCAAATGATTTAAACTAATTCATGAAAACTGAGTCCTAAAACATTTCGTTAAAACAATATTCTTTTGTCCAAAACTGAATTTCCTATTTCTATTTTTGTATGAAAGTGAATGTTTAGAATTTTAATCTAAAATTTCATTAATAACCTCCCTTGATTTTAAAATTTAATTACATGCATTTGCTCCATAGTTTTACATCTAATTACTTTAATGATAAAGATAAATTATTACTCCTAAGTCACTTTTCATAAGTCACTAACCATCATTTTAAAAAAATTAAGATAATATATATATATATATATATATATTAAATATCTCATTTTATATTCTAATCAAGCTAATTGCAATAGATAGGGAAAAGAAAGAGATAGAGATAAAATAGTAAAAAAATCAATAAAATATGTAATAAATTAACAACAATTGACTTATATTTGATGGTAATGAAAGTTAGCTCAAAAGACATGTATTTAGTTCCATAATTTATTATTGAGTGAAAATAAAGCATTCAATTGAGAAGGAAGGCAGTAATAATTATTATTAATTTCATAAAAGATAATAATATCAAAGTAAAATTCTTACAAGTGATTTCAATCAAACCACTTTCTTTCTTTTTTTATTGAAAATAACTTACACCAACACAAAAGAAAATTTAAAATTTTATGAAATAAACTCCTTTAAAAGAATACTAAAAAAAATTTATTGGAATCTAGAGTTCCTTTCATTATGGGCCTTGCTGTTCGGCCCAATATACTAAAAGGTCCTGCTTTCCTTCATTTGCTTTCATGGACCAAAACTGGATGAGTGCGAAATGAGTGCAACTTTCATTGGTTTTCTAACGTTGGAAATAATTAAATTAAGATTGATATTTTTCATTTATCAACTTTTATGAATTGTTATTTTTATTTATAAACTTTTTTTATTTGTATGTATTTCGTGCTTCAACAATTTTTTTTATGATTGAAAATTGCAGGAGATTTTTGACAAAAAGAATTATATTTTACTTTATCTATTTTATGATCCATCCATGACTCATTTATAATCCATCCTTTTTTCTTTTTTTTTAAACAATTGCTTTAAAACCCAACCTAACCCCTGGCATCTTCGTCTTCTCCATCCGAATCAAAACACCCAAATTTAACCGAAATGAGGGAGAGATAGAGGAGAGGCTAATTTACGAGGAGTACAAAATCTGGAAGAAGAACACTCCATTTCTTTACGATTTGGTTATCAGACACGCCCTTGAGTGGGCGTCGCTCGCTGTTGAATGGCTTCCGGACAGGGAAGAGCCACCGGGGAATGATTACTCTGTTCAGAAAATGATTTTGGGAACTACATCTGAGAATGAGCCTAATTACCGCATGCTTGCTCAGGTTCGGCTTCCCATTGAAGATGCTGAAAATGATTCCAGTAATTATGACGAAGATCGTTCTGAGTCTGGCTGCTTCGGCTGCGCCAATGGCAAGGTTTTGCAATTTTTTCCTTTTTAATTCCTGTCTTACTCAATTTTCGAAAGACCTCGTTCTTCATTTTTGCTAGAGATAGTATGTGATTTGTTCGGTGAAGGAAAATTAATATCAATGGAAGACGAGAGGACAGAGATAGTTGAAATGAAGTGTGATATTTATTGGTTATTCAAGGTTTGAGACATTGTGGTCATGATGATGGAGAGGTTGATCGTGCTTGCTACGATCATGCGGCGCCTCAGATCCAATCCCGGAGACGTAGAAGTGACTGGTCTGCTAGGAATGGCATGAATGACAAAGCCAGTGGTATGGTGTTTCGAAGGACGAGGACGTGGCGTTTGGTAATTTGACATGGGTTTTAATTTAACGGATTGTTAAAACAAAACGGGTGGATTATAAGTGAATTAAGGCGTGGATGGATCATAAAATGGATAAGGTGTAAAAAAAAAGGGGGGTTTTCACAACAATGCCTCTCTTTGATGATTTCAACAAGTCATAAAATTCAATTTCCAATTATAATGACCTATTGCAAAAAAAAAAAAAATGTTGAAAGACCAAAAACCAAGAAAAAAAGAAGAAGAAGTTCGTGGAATAAAGTTATAATTCATAAAAAGTTGATGGATGAAAAATATCAATCTTCCTAATTTAAATTACATATTTAGTTTTAAAAGAAATTGAAAAATTAGTCAATTTTGTCCCTAACATTTGACCTTAAAATCATTTTCATTGCTAAGGATTTTTTCTACTTTTATAGTCCCAAAACATTTTAAGATCTACCATTTTGAAGTCTCCATCCGTCTTTGTCTTTAACTGCCCATTAGTCAGGAGTAAAATACACTTTTAACATGAGAAAAATAACCAATTTCATCTTTAAAGTTTCTTTTCTACCTTAATTGTCCCAAAACATTTTAAGATCTACCTTTATGGGGTATTCGTCCATTCTAACCATTACTTTGTGATTTTCAAAACAAAATGTTATTAGTCAAATGCAAAAGAGACCTTTAATTTGTTTCCTCTCAAAATCAAAATCACCTTTTGACGTTTAAACATTTAAACATTTCATCAAACACTTTTTTAGCGTTGAATACATCTCCGATATCCTAATACCCAACTAAATTAGCTATCCGTGCTATTCTCCCTATATGATTGACAAGGATAGATTTATCCTTAACTTCGAAAGGTCTCCAAATAACACATTCTGCAATCATTATTGCTTTTTTAAATTTTGTTGGACTCTTTAGTGAGGCGAAGACATTCATCGTGGAAAGAAAATTTTCACAATATGGGAAAGTATTAAGAGTACTATTAAATGGGTATAGGATACATCAAGATATGTATGAGAGTAAGAAAATTATTGAGCAGTTTTGTGATTTAAAGCCTCTTAATGCAAAAGGTTATGTTTCACAGTCAAATTTATATGTACATTGTGAAAAATATGATATGGTGAATAAATTGAGAGAAATAGTTCAAAATATGGATTTGAAATAAAAAAGAACTTATAACTAGATTGAGTTAAAAAATAATTTAATTACTTGAATTAAGTTGTCCATGGAATGATAAATTTTATATCACTTGATCAGTACTTGCATTTGCGTGTTTCTACATTCCGCAACAAATCAATGGCAAAACGCAGGCAAATTGCAAAAGAACTTATTCTCTTGCGACTACAATCTTTTTCGAAATCAAATTTCACACACGTCAAAGGAATAAATTTTTAATAATTTCTTCTCTGTATATACATGCAGGGGCGGATCTTTAATAAACTCGCTTCATGCTCTATTTGGACCCAAGTATGATGGGAAATATCAGCATGAAATTGCAAGGGAGAAACTCGGCCAGACCACCCGGTTGCATCAAACCCTAACTAATGTTGTTATTCCAACTTTCGACCTCAAAAATTTGCAGCCAACAATTTTCACAACTTATGAGGTACGTACCCTCCTCTCCGACACCCTCTCTGTAGAAATTAAACTCATGACACAAGACTTAAAAAGTAGTCATGGAGATAGATAACTATAAAAAACGAAATATTTTTTTAAAAAAATTAAACTCCCTCCATTCGAAATGAATGTTCATATTCCATTTTAAATTGTTTAGAATTAAATATTCTATTTTCAGAACTAGTAAAAATTTTACAGAGAAAATTGATAATGCAATATATTAACGAATTAAATCAAACATTTTTATTAAAATGCCTGGTGGGGCGGGCAGGGGGAATATTTAACGGGTCTGACCATATCAACATGCCCTCAAAAACAGTCCACTTAACTCACATTTTCTTGAATTTGAAACTTCACCCAGACCTCCAAGGACCGGAACACTAGGGTACGGCATTGATAGGTTCAGTTTAAATTGGATGTGTTCACCTGTTCAATTTAAAAAATTAAGCCATTAGTATTCATTTTTAAAAAATTAAGGTAATATTTATTTTTTAAAAAATATTCTTTTTTATATTCTAATCAAACTAATAGCAATATATAGGGAAAAGTAAAAGAAAAAGGTAGAATAATAAAAAATCAATCACATATGTAATTAGATCTATCAATGGGTTGGTCCACCTCGACCCCTTTCCCAAGCCCCTTAAGCTCATGAGTCCCCATATATATTTTTTAAAATATTTTAATTTATTAATTGATATTTTTAAATTACAAATTTAAAATATATACTATACAATTATTTTTTAAAAAAAAAAATTAAAAACTATTAATAATAAAATTACATTCATATTATACAAATTATATCAAGAAAAATTCCTAAATATTCAACAACATGTCAAAATCCATATTTCATCAATGTAACTTTATTATTGATAGTTTTTAATTTATTTTTTAAAAATAATTATATAGTATATATTTTATATTTACGATTTAAAAATATTAATTAATAAATTAGAATATTTTAAAAAATATATATGGAGCCTATGGACCAGTCCATGGGTTAATTAAATTATGTGGGCGGGAGCTCATGTAGGCTTGGAATAGGGATTGAGGTGGACCTACCTATTGATAGGTCTATATGTAATAAACAAACAATAATTAACTTATATTTAATGAAATGGAAGTTACTTTAAAAGACTTATATTTAGTGATCGAAGGAGTAACTTGTGTGAAACTTAAAGGTATTCCATAATATTTTATCGAGTCAAAATAAAACATTCGAGATGGAAGGAGGAGTAATTATTATTAATTTCATAAAAGATAATAATATCAAAGCAAAATTCTTACGAGTGATTTCAATCAAAAAACCTTTTTTTATTGAAAATAAATTTCAAATTATTTACATCTAAACAAAAGAAACTTTAAATTTTATAAAATAAACTCCTTGAAAAAGAATACTAAAAAATAAATTATTAATGCGGGTGGAATCCGGAGTTCCTTTCATTATGGCTCTTGCTGTTCGGCCCAATAAACTAAAGATACTGCTTTCTTTTATTTGCTTACCCAGACCAAAAATGGATGACTGCAACTTTGATTGGTTTTCTAATGTTTGAAATGATTTAAAGAGAGATTGATAATTTTTATCCCTCAAGATTTTAAGGATTGCGATTTTTATTTTTAAATTTTTTTGTGTGTGCTTTTTATATTTTAATAATTTTTTAGTTTTTAAATAATCAGTTATTATTACTGAAAATTAAATTTTATAATTTTTTTTATCACCGCAGAAAGATATTTTTATCCAAATATATTATATTTCACTGTACAATTCACCCATTACCCATTTATAATCCAATCAGTTTAAAACCCATGCCAAATTCCCAACCCAACCCATCGCATCTTCTTCTCCATCTAACCTAAGTTCTTATCAATTGCGAACTTTTCAGAGCGATGGGGAAAGATGAGGATGATATGAGGGAGAGACAGAGGAGAGGCTAATTAACGAGGAGTACAAAATCTGGAAGAAGAACACTCCATTTCTTTACGATTTGGTTATCACACACGCCCTTGAGTGGCCGTCGCTCACTGTTGAATGGCTTCCGGATAGGGAAGAGTCACTGGGGAAAGATTACTCTGTTCAGAAAATGAATTTTGGAACTCATACATCTGAGAATGAGCTTAATTACCTCGTGCTTGTTCAGGTTCGGCTTCCCATTGAAGATGCTGAAAATGGTTCCAGTAATTATGACGACGATCGTTCTGAGTCTGGCTGCTTCGGCTGCTCCAATGGCAAGGTTTTGCAATTTTTTTCTTTTTAATTCCTGTCTTATTGAATTTTCCAAAGGCATCGTTCTTCATTTTTGCTAGAGATAGCATGTGATTTGTTTGGTGAAGGAAAATTAAAATCAATGGAAGACGAGAGGACATAGATAGTTAAAATGAAGTGTGATATTTATTGGTTATTCAAGGTTTGAGGCATTGTGGTCATGATGATGGAGAGGTTAATCATGCTTGCTACGATCATGCGGCCTCTTAGATCCAATCCTTGAGACGTAGAAGTGACTGGTCTGCTACGAATGGAATGAATGAAAAAAACAGTGGAATGGGTGTGGTGTTTCGAAGGACGAGGACGGGTCCGTTTGGTAATTTGACATGGGTTTTAATTTAAGTGATTCTTAAAACAAAACGGATGGGTTATCAGTGATAAAGTGAAAAAAAAGGTGTTTTCACAAAAATGCCCCTCTCCGATGATCTAAAAAAGTCATAAACTCAATTTTCGATTATCTTGAGTTGTTTTAAGAGTAAAGTAAAGATAAAATTAGAAAAGAAAAAAAAAAACTCAATTAATAAGTTCTTGATTATCGTCCATTCCAAAATATAAGTTGTTTAAGGTTATTTCAATTGTCCTCCAATAAGTCGTTTTATATTATGAATGTATATTTATTATATTTCTTCCAATACGGTTACCTTCAATTTAATATCTTCTCACATTTATGTGCAGAAATACAATCATAGTTATACATAAGAGAAAGTATTTTAAAAAACATATACTCTCCCTCCTTCTGGATTTGAATATCTCATTCTGACTTGTACAAATTTGAAGAAAATGAGTTAATTTAATTCATTTTAAATTTAATAGTATCAAGTTCTTAAGAAAATTTTAACTAATTTAGAAAAACGAAACATTCAATTTCTAATAACTCAACATAGAAATATGGACATTCAATTTCAGACAGAGGGAGTATTATTTTTTAACCTATGTAAAACAACAATCAACAATTTGGTAAGATTAAAATTTCACATCTCTTTGAGGACATCCCAGTAATTAGAGTGGCAAGCACGCGGACCATAGGTTTCGAGTTCGAATTTCATCAACATTCTTCTAGATAGGCGGAATGTCAAGGTACTTACCAACTAATCCAGACACAACTAAAAAAAACTGAAATTTCACAACTTTAATTAACGTCAATGAGTAGTTGCGTTTGCATTGATTTTTCATTGTCCAAATTAATATTATTGGTTTGCTTCACCGGATAAACAGCAAACTAATAAATGCATAATGGAAAAGCCACACAGTCTCTCTAGAGTACGAGGAAATTAATTTTCCAATAATGGCGCGTGTAAAACGTGATATGGCATATCGCATGTCGTCTCCAATAATTGCTCGATATATATATTTATTCACATTTTTCTTGATATACTCCTCCTGTCGGGGTCAAATTGTACTTGAATATATTTATTTATAATATTTCAAATAATTATCAATTTTAGTTACTTCCTTCGCAATCAAATATAAATCATTTTAATTAAATATATATTACTAATTATAAATCATTATTATTAGTTAATTATGTATTTGATAATATATTTTTTATATTATCCTTCTAATGATATATAGTGAAATGGTGTTCAAATTTTTGAAAGGTGAGGAGAGAACATTTTAGGAAGAAAAAAAAATTGTCTTAATTCTTACAAAATGACGGCTAGTGATTTATATTTAATGAAGGTTGGAGTATTTGAATGGTTTATTTTCAGATTTTTTTTTTTCTTAAAATAATTTACGGGATATATCCACTATACCATTTAAACCTCTGAACACTACTCTCATTTAAAAATAGCCAATGCTTACCGACATTATTGTTTGTTATTAAAATTACATAGCCAATGCTTACCGACATTATTGTTTGTTATTAAAATTTCGTAGCCAATGCTTAGTGGTTATTAAAATTACGTTAAGTCACGGGATGTTTCGAGTGTTTGTTATTAAAATTAATACAATTAGTAATTTGGGTATTTTGGTATTTATGGTTTGTGAAAAATTGAACTTTTTTCTTTAATAGTTTATACATGAGTTGTGATGAGTTGTTATTTTGGGGCTTCCTTAGTTTAGCTTGGATTAAAAATAGTTTCTGAAAACTGTGAAAATGGCAGTCTGAGAGTTGGAGAAGATGACTTATGGCATTTTGTGCTAGCCAGTAAAACCGACTTAGTATTTGAGCGGGTTCCAATGCAACCAACTAAAAAACTATGCCAATTTCAGATTTAAAAGTCAAAAAGTCAAAATGGTTATAAGATGAAAAGTGAATATTTAATTGAGGAACTATAAAATTTTGAACAAAAATGGATATTTGAAATGAAATTTCTCAAATGCACAATTATGAAAAAATCACTTTCTATTTCAATATGTATAAAAATAAATATTTTTATTTGAAAAATAAATAAAATTTTAATATAAAGTTTCATTAACCACTTTCTTAGTTGAAGGATTCACACTTATTAATCTCTAAAGGTTTAGTATACCTTTTGTGTGACACTCTTTAGTACATTAATAAAAAAAAAATTAATGTCATTTTATTATTTTTTTATATATATATTTATTAATTAAACCCTAAAAAGATAAACTAAATCCTATGGTATTTGAATCTTTTAAGACACATGTAAGTTATTTATCAATGTACTAGAAAGTGTCATGCAAAAGTGTGTTAAAACATTTGAAGTCCTCAAAGGTTCCATCGCTAGTTATTTAATAAGATTAATTATAAATTGGCGACTTCATAAAAATCGAACATATATACTACTTAATTTTTAATTAGGTTAAAAGTCCCAGGTGCCCCTCAACTTTTCAAAAATTTGGTATTTGCACTCCAACTTTCAATCGTCTACTTTTAGCATCTCCAACTACGAAAAGGTACAAAACAGAGCCCTTCCGTCAAGTTTAGACGTTAGGGACTAATGGAACCAAGTTGCTGCTCACGTGAGTTTTTACAAGAGTAATATTGTCCATTCATGTTTAGACCCACAACCACAACCTCATCATCCATTGTTCCAGCCATTTGCAATCCTCCTTTTCAATAACCATGATCTCAATTGACTGTGAGATAGACTCATCTTTAAATATAGAATCATCAAATTCATTTAAGTCAAAACCCCACAAGGCAAGTAGAACACCCGATGAAACTACTGATAACTTTTCTCTGGTGCTGAGAAGAAAGCTCATGTTAGCTACAGTCACAACCACAACACATAAACATCTGTTGTTGAGAACATTTAACAAAAGCTGGGCAATTTCTGCATGTCTCACACACAAATGTCCTAGGATGCAGGTTGGATAGAGCATTAGCTTAATGAAATTTGACATCACAAGAGAGACAAGATGTGCAGCATCTGACCTACACTACACAATTGCCTCAATAATAAACAAAAGTCACGAGATTTTTCCAGGTCCATATTTTCTAACTAAAAACTGCAAAAACTAACTCTTGCACAATATTAAAGAGAAGCCTCCATGGAACTCTTACAACGAACCTAGATCCAATCCCACTCCCAAATTCCCTAAGAAACTAAACGAAAAAGAACAAGGAAGAATTCGTCTCATATACTGATCAAAACCACAGATTAAGAGATTGGTTTTCCTTAGAATTTTCAGGTAGTAGGAATTTAACTATATCAAAGTAAACTTAATGCAGAATTCAAATTAAAGTCATGCTAACTTCGACCGCAATATCAACCCACAAGAGAAAACCTAAAAAGAACATCCGAAAATATACTTTGAATATGTAAAACACTACCAAGCACTGAATGGTAGCAGTTGTGCTAGGGCTAGATGGGGGAGGGGGGGACAAAGGGGTAGATCTTAGTTTCGGCAAAGGTTATGGAATGAAAGGAAGGTGACAGCGCTAAGATGGTGGTTAGATCTAGCATCGGTGCCACTGGGTTACAGTAGAGAAGGTGAAAATTGGCCAAGAAAGGTGAGATCTAGGTTGGGGGTGTGGTGGAGTTGCAAAGTTAGTGGTTGGGAAAGGAATCCGACGAAGGTGACCGGAGCTACCTTGCCAGTCGGATGGGACCGATGACGAAGAAGAAGAAAAGGAAGAGGAAGAAGCTTAAAAGAAAAGAGAGAAAAAATGATGGATATAATTGCCCCTATAAAATTGCACGTGGGCTGCTTTCGTAAGGATTTAATGTCCAAAATGGACGACAAGGCTCCTTTTTATAAGTTTTCAATGTTGGAGGGCTACACCAAGATGATTCAAAGTTCAAGGGCTAAAACTAGATTCTTGAAAAGTTCTGGGTTCCTGAAAATATTTACTCCTTTTATTAAATCAAACTGAGGAATTTAATTTTCATTATTTTTTTTGGTTCCAAAAAAATTTTTTTTTTTTTAGCGGTGTCTTGACAAGTTTTTTTTGGTTCCAAGAACTTAATTATTTGTAACTAGATAAAGGCCTGCACTTCGTGTGGTGTATATAATATTATTTTTAAGTTGAAATATATTTTTTATAATCTATTTATTTACTAATAATATTAATATTCCCTTTTTTTTAACAAAAAATTGAATAAGTTAAAACATATTTAACACATGAATACTATTCAGACATCATTTTTATTACTCGGAAAAGTTGTCCTAACAATATTATAAAAAAAAAATCTACACAATGGGTAAGTTTTTAAGTAAGGATACTTGTTAGCATCTCAAGCTAACCGTACTTCTTATATACTTCCTTCGTGACTAAATATAAGTTATCAACCTTCATTTTGCAAAAATTAAGATCACTTTTTTTGTTGAAAATGTCTACTCATCACCCATTCAGAAATTTAAATACCATTTCACTATACATCGTCACGAGTAGTATAGAAAAAATATAACATCAAATATCTAATTAATTGACAATAACAATTTATAATTAATGACAAGACAAAATATTTAAAATGACTTATATTAAATGAAGGAGAAAGTATTATTATAGATACTACAAAGCATATTTTTTGTAAGTCAATCCAAACGGACTCATAATTAGTTCGTGGAATCTAAGGTTCAAGACCTCTTGTGAAGTCAATAACTATTAAGATGCTTAACCAGTTCAATCTATGGGCACAAGATTTTCTACCCCACATATTATATAGAGTTTTGACCGATAATGGAATGTCTCATAAAATCAATTTCCTTGCAATGGTTCCCAGAGAAAGGACAATAAATCGATCATATTGGTGAGGCTTCATGGGGAAAAAGTCAGCATTTCCTTGCTTTACCTCTCCCAACACTTGGTTCATAGCAATCAAAGCCTGAAATTATAGAGAATTATCAGAGATATATATATATATCTCGGAATGATCAATTTCGGATTCGGATAAAATATACAAACCGGGTTGTTCGCAGCAACACCACCATCAGTTAGGTTGAATTGTCTGTCACTCCCTTTAGAATCTTCTGTCTCAAAATAATGAGTCGGAAAGTACGTTGGAGTAGCCGAAGTTCCGATGCATACGTCTGCCAGTAAAGCGTTTAGAGAGGGGTTTTTCTTCACCTGAAGTATCAAACACGTATTTGCGGACTCAATCAAAGATGCCAAGGTGGACGAATTTTTATTAAAAGACCAAAAGAAGTTTGGAGAAACAGTCCAGTTAAAAATTAAAACTAACCGCATGGCTGGAGAAGATGGTTGGCTGAAGTAGCCTGATGTCAAAATTGGGCAATACAACGTTAGTGAGTGTCTGATCGAGCCTTATTTGACCCAATTTTTCCTTCACCAAATTATGGAGATATAATCCATCATACTTGTTTCCCATAAAAGCTTCACTTACTAATTGTGCTGCTTCGGCGAACAAGCTTCCGGTGATTTTGAAGGATCAATATTGTCGTCAGCAATATTTAATAAAGTAATCCATTATGCAACATGAACACATTGAGGATAGAAATATGATATATCGCTGGTGGGACGGGTTAAATATACGTAACTCTGTGCTTGAGGAAAGATTTTGGGACAATTTTCAAGGTAGAAATCTTTGATATCTTTGGCGGCATAAAGTGGACAATTGTTTTCATTAGGTGCAGTGAGCATTGCTGTGACAAGTCCACCAGTACTTGTTCCAGCAATCACATCAAAGTAGTCGGCAAGTCGTGCATCTTCTCCGTCCAATTTCTCTCCCAAAGAAAAATCAAATGATCGGTCAGAAATAGAAATAGAATATCGAAACAGTATACCATGCATGAATTTTCATGCAAAGAAATGTAATAAATCAGTTCATATTGATTTGTTCGACCTGAAGCTCGTTCTCTAAGAAGCCAAGGATCACACCGGGGATAATTCCTCTTATCCCTCCTCCGTCAATGCTTAGAATGGTGACGCTGTTCCCGTAAGTTGGTGGCTGCAACTGCAAAGCGGACATGGCTTTCTCCATTATTTTCATTGAAGATTTAAGTTAAACGCAAAGCCAGGAAAATATTTAGTTGAAGCAAATTGTTCAGGCTGCTGATGGTAAAAGAGGACAAGAAATGATCTTGATATCGTGTTTTGAGATTTCTGGTGGATAAGCTTTCAGGTATTTTTAGGGTTTCATCACGACTTTCAAATGATTTGCTCGAACCCACCTAAAGATGAAGCAAAATTTTTACTTTTCAACATTGACTAGACAAAAGGATAAGAGGGATTATTTTTATTTTGCACGTTTAAAAAGTGGATTATGTTTATAACCTTTAACTTTTTGATTTTATTTTTATTTTGCACTTTTAAAAAGTGGATTATGTTTATAACCCTTTAACTTTTTACCTGCCAAGTCAAAATTAGTAAAATCACATTTCTTGGTTTTGATAATTTAGTTTATTGTGACATTGAAAGAGAAGGGGAATGATATAAAAAAATATATATATTATACTCTTTCGTTCACATTTGAATATTTATATTTTTATATTCTATTGTATGTTTTTATTTACTAAAACGAGTATAAAATAATCCAAAACCATAATGAAAAGACAAAAAAAAATCCTTTGACTTGGTCGATTTGTTGCCAAAATTCATCTAAAAAAATCAAATCCACAACTCAAAAATATTTTGAGGATTAAAAATGGTAAAAAAAAAAAATCTTTTGGGACTATAGTCACTAAATCATAGAATTTGCCCTGTCAGAATCTGGCTAATATTGCACCGAAAATGATAAAAAAGATTTATGTCACAACTTGAAAATGTTTTGGAAATCAAATCAACCAAAAAGAATTAAAGAGGACTAAGACTACCAAAATCTAAAATTTTAGAGACAAAACTTGCCAATTTTCTAAATATATATATATTTTATATTTATATAATATTTAGAATTATTGGCATAGTTAATTCTCAAAATACGGTAGTTTGAAAATTTTGATCTTTAAAGTTTTTTTTGGATCTATTTAATCCTTAAACTATTCATTATTTGATCATTCTGATCCTTTTAACGGTCAATCATAGGTTGACCAAATAGTGAAAGGTATTTTAGTCATTTTGAACAGTGAAATTATTAAAATAAAAAAAAAAGCTTTTTTCTGCACACTGTTCATCTTCTCCAAGAAAATGGTCGCCGATCATTTGGAACTTCAAAAGAGTGTCGCCGATCATCTGAAACTTCATAAGAGTGATTCAAACCGAATTATTCTTCCTTCCGAGGATAAAATTTAGGCCCTTTTTTTTTTTGCAGGTTCAACAACTCATACAAGATGCCATTGATGCTGATCATCTGTCTCAACCTGTCAAGAAGCCGAAGCGGAAAGCCCACATACATCAGGATTTGGGGATTCCTATCTTCCTCTCTTGGAGAAGAGAGAGAAAGAAAGAAAGAAAGAAAAAATATTCACACACGAGATCAACAAGGTTGGAAATGCTTCTCACGCAGTTGGGTTTTGGATTTCCAGCTTCTGTTGTTCTTCGACATCTTTTGAGTTGTTTCCAGCTTTAGATTTCGAGGGTTTTTTAATTTAATTATTTTGTTTTTGTTTCTTTGAGGAGGGGTGTGGAGAAAATTTGATAATCTTCAAAAATGCCTGAATCTTTGCTATGCTCAAACCCAACTATGATTGTTGAAAGTCCCAGCCCAGCCATAAGAAGAAGAAATCTGAGCAGAATCATAGTCACCACTGCTAAATCAGTTATCCTTATCCCACGAAGCAAATCTCAGGCTATTACTCGAAGGGTTACTCCGACGACGGCTACGGAAGGTCTACATACTGTTCATAAACATGAACAGTGAAATTTTAAAAAAAATACTGTGAAAAGCGAAAGGAAATTTTTTTTTTTAATAATTTAACTGTTTATGAACAGTGAAATGATGAAAATACTTTCCATCGTTTGGTCAATCGATCTTTGACCTTTCAAAAGGATCAAATAGTAAATCGTTTAAGGACTAAACGGGGTCAAAAAAAATTTTAGGGATCAAAATGGCCAAACTATCATATTTTAAGGATTAGCTAGTTCAATAATTCATCATATTTATAAAGTTATTATTTTGTTTGTTTCCTAATGAATGACTGAATTTTCTCCTTTGGGGGTCTGCGGTGACACTGTAACAGCAGCCTATGATTATCCGGTTCCCGGACTTTTAAACAGTAGAAAATTATGCCACGCAACCGATTTCTTGCAGCCCAGGGCAGACGTTGGACCACGTCAAGTAACGTCAGCCGATTTTTATTTAAACGTGCGAAATAAAAGTAAATCAATGTTTTCTTTTCTTTTCTGTTTTTACTAAATTAAGCTCCAACGAAGTATGGGACACGGAGCTAGCTAGTTAGCCAAGACTTTCCATACGTGGGTTATAATCTTCAAAAAATTTTAATAACTAAATCCGGCCATCAAAAAATATAAACAATTACTAATCGCTTTAACTAATCAATTTTATTCAAAATATAAGTCAATTTACATTTTTCAATGAGTATTTTTATTTTCCAATAAACATTTAATGAAAAATTTTTAATCATACCCTTCTAATCATGTTAAATATTATGATTGAATTCATATAAATATTATTTATTACAAGAGATATTTTAATTCAAATAATATATTAATTATTAAAGCAATTATTGTATTGATCTATATTTCAAAAATTTAATTGTCTTTTTTAAAAAAAAGGCAGAGGAGTAATAAAAGTGTAATATTTATATACCTTTCTTGGGACGTGTGAATGTAATTCTCCCCTTCTTTATATGCTGATAAATAAAATTAGTGCAAGTGGATCCGTCAGAGGATAAGAAGGAAGCCCGCCAAACCAGTCGATGGAATATTAGTTATTTCCCGGAAAAAGGAAACTGTTCTAAAATTCGTGTGCGTTAGAGTTACGAGTCCAAGAATAAAACTCCAGTCAACATAGAAAAGTAGAATTGAGATCACTTGATGCGACCCTATAAATATCTGAACGCTTAACGACCAGCTATCATCACAAACGATATCAAGATATCATTTCTTGTGCTATACTCTGCAATCAGAATCCTGAACCCATTTCCTTCCACTTAATTAATTTAACTACCTCCTCTGCTATATTTTTTTCCTGATCCCTTTGTGTTCATCTCTCAAATCTGCGTCAATGGAGAAAGCCATGTCTGCTTTGCAGTTGCAGCCACCAACTTATGGGAAGAGCGTCACAATTCTGAGCATTGACGGTGGAGGGATTAGAGGAATTATCCCCAGCGTGATCCTTGGTTTCTTGGAGAACGAACTTCAGGTTCCAAGAAATAAATAATTTTAACTGATCCCTATTCCTTTTCATGAACATGCATGGTATTGCTTCGATATTCTAGTTCTGATCACTGATCATTTGATTTTTCTCTGTCTGGGCACAGAAATTGGACGGAGAAGATGCACGACTTGCCGACTACTTTGATGTAATTGCCGGAACAAGCACCGGTGGTCTTGTCACGGCAATGCTAACTGCACCTAATGAAAAGAATCGTCCACTCTATGCTGCTAAAGATATCAAAGATTTCTACCTTGAAAATTGTCCCAAAATCTTTCCTCAAGAACAACGGTATATAGTTAGACTTAAATCCCCTCGTATTTTTATGCTTTTTACTTCATGCCTATATATAATTAATATTAATTTTGTTATTTAAAATCAACAGGAACTTGTTCACTGAAGCTGCGAAATTAGTAAATGAAGCTCTGAATGGTCCCAAGTACGATGGTGAATTTCTCCATAATTTGGTCAAGGAAAAGCTGGGCCAAATAAGGCTCGATCAGACACTGACTAAAGTTGTATTGCCCACTTTTGACATCAGGCTACTTCAGCCAACCATTTTCTCCAGCTATGCGGTTAGTTTTAATTTTTAATTTTAGATTAAAAATTTCTTGTTCATCTTCTTTTTCCCTGATTAAATTTCTCCACCTTGTTCGTGTCTCAGGTGAAGAATCATCGTTCTCTTAACGCCTTACTAGCAGACGTATGCATCGGAACTTCGGCTGCTCCCACATATTTTCCCACTCATTATTTTGAGACATCAGATTCTGATGGGAGTGTCAGACAATTCAACCTTACTGACGGCGGCGTCGCGGCCAATAACCCAGTATGTATATCTGAGATATTATTCTATATAAATATATATGGTTTTGCTAAGGCGTGTTGCGGAGCGCTCCTTAATAGGCGCTCCAACCGTTACCGTAACGGAATTCTTGCTACAGTGCTCATGCAGCCAACCAAGCGGAGTAAGAATTCCGTTACGGTAACGGTTGGAGCGCGCATTAAGACACGTTTTGAAGCGCGCTTTAGCAAAACCAATATATATATATAACGATATTTAAATATTTCATCGTACAAGTTATCTTGTTTAATTCTCTACAAATTCTTACGTTAGTTTCCAATAAATTTCAGGCTTTGATTGCTATGAACCAAGTGTTGGGAGAGGTAAAGCGCGGAAATTCTGACTTCTTCCCCATGAAGCCTCACCAATACGATAAATTTATTGTCCTGTCTCTGGGAACCGGTGCACCAAAGTTGGAAATGAAGTACGATGCAAAAGCCGCAGCAAAATGGGGTCTTTTGGGATGGCTGTTAAATGGAGGTTCAACCCCAATCATTGATGTTTTCTCTCAAGCAAGTGCTGACATGGTTGATCTCCACCTTTCTACCATTTTCCAAACCATTCAGGCCGAGGAAAATTACCTCAGAATCCAGGTATGTTTATATATATATATATTTTTTATATATATATTCTTCTTTGTAATCAATATATTTTTGTCCCCCAAATTAATTAAGTTACCTCGAACCTAATTTTTCTTGAAAATTTTGTAGGATGACTCATTAACTGGGGATCTGTCTTCTGTGGACATCTCAAGCAAAGAAAATTTGGAGGGTCTTGTCAAAATTGGAGAGAATTTGCTGAAAAAACCAGTTTCAAGGGTGAACTTGCAGACGGGTTCTTATGAACCTCTAAACAATGGAACAAATGAGGAAGCCCTCAAAAAGTATAACCCCATTAATCTATTATATTTAATACTTTATCTATCTATTCTTTATTGAGAAACTCAAAATATCTAATCCGTTTTTGTTTCACATAGGTTGGCTGAAACATTATCGAAGGAGAGGAGGCTTCGTCTTGTTAGGTCACCAACCGGGCGCCAGGCAATGGCGGCCTTGAAAGGCCAGTCTGGCCAGTAGAATATCTAGTTCAAGTTTTACTTTTCAATAATAATCGATTTATGTAATTCATGTTGATTCCATTCGTTTTTAGCTTGATATATGAATCCTGAAATAATTGTACGACAGGATATGTCATAATTATATTGTTATTCTGTTAATTATTGTACTTCGTACTATTGAATAAAGTGATGGAATTGTTTATTTCCTAAATCTCAGATCTTGTGAAAAATACACATTCTTTCTCCATACTAAAATTATTCTAGTTCATTGTCTGATACTCCCTTTTGTGAAAAATTAATACTGTGACACTATTTTTGTTTTTTTTTAATCACAAAATAGTCAAGTTTTCAATTTTTCTAATGAATATATTTATATGTTCAAGTTCGTAAAACATCAACAACAAAAACATTGAAAACAATTATTTCATACATAGAAAACATTTATAAAAAAAAAACAGATTTTGCATTTGTATTTAATTCAAATCGAAACACATAAAGTCCTTTTCCTTAAGTACTTCTCAACTATTCTAAAATTGGACGGAAAGCCTTCTTACTTTTTTGACATTTTGATTTTTACCCTCTAATATTTAAAAGCTATAAAAAACTATCCTTTCGTTCATTTTAAGCATTTAGCTCTGATAGAATGACACTCAAGCCTAATTTCTAACCGGCAATATATATATATATATAAGAAATTGTTGTTGTGTGCGACTTCGCACATGCTATTGATCTTGACCGTCTAAATGTAAACGGTTCAATGGTTAGCTATTTCATTAAAATCTAAATTCATCTGTCTCTGCTAATCTTTCTTTCTCTTAGAATCCGTTCTCTTTCTCTCTGCAATTATTCCTTGCACAATGAGACCCAATTTGTCAAATCCAAGATGTAAAGCGAAGAAAGATTCACATCATCTCCATCTAAGGAGACACAAGCATCTGAATCCAAATTTTTTGTAATGGACTTTTACAGAGAAAATTTTTCACTTAGTTTTTTTGTAGTCTTTGGCTGTGACCTAGCATTTTTAATAGTGAAACGTAGTCTTCTTCGTAATTTGACTTGGTCTTTTTTAGATGACCTTTATAATTATGTGCAAATTTAGGTCTTTTACTTTTACTTTTAATAGAAAATTCTCAATACTTTTACTTTTAATCCCAAATGTTATGAGCTATATATCTTTGTCCAAGAAAAAAAAAATACTAAAGCAAGTAACTTTTTTGTTGGGAAAATTATGTATTCATTTATATTTCAGCAAGTTAGAGAAGGCTAACTCTTTCTTAATCATGGATTTATCATACGGAAGGAAAAGAATAATATATATATTTCGAAAGTTTTGAAATTTCTCGTGGAATAGTACGGTTTGAGAGTCCGAGAAGAGAACTCCAGTCAACATTGAAAAGTAAAAATTTTGCTTCATCTTCGTGTGGGGTTCGACGAAATGATTTGAAAGTCAAGAAACCCGATTAATACCTGAGCTCCTCATCCATCAGCAATCACAAAACAAGATTACAAAACATAATTTCTTGTGTTCTTTTGCTATCAGAAGCCTGAATTATATTTTCCAAGCTTTTGCGCATCTCGAAATTATTTCCTCAATGGAGAAAGACATGTCTGCTTTGCAATTGCAGCCTCAATGGAGAAAGACAGTCACCACTCTAAGCATTGATTCTGGAGGGATTAGAGGAATTATCCCCGGCGTGATCCTTGGTTTCTTATAGAACGAACTTAGGCTTCGAAGAAATAAATATTTTTAACTGATACCTATTCCTTTGCTTGAACATGCATGCATGCATGGTGTTTCAATATTCTTCTTCTGACTCATTTGGTAATTTTTCTCTCATGGGGTTACAGAAATTGGACGGAGAAGATGCACGACTTGCCGACTACTTTGACATGATTGCCTGAACAAGCGCCGGTGGTCTTGTCACTGCAATGCTAACTGCACCTAATGAAAAGAATCTTCCACTCTATGCTGCAAAAGATATCAAAGACTTTTACCTTGAGAATTGTCCCAAAATCTTTCCTCAAGAACAACGGTATATATTTAGACTGAAATGCATTTATATTGTTATATGGATTACTTCATGATTATATATAATTAATATTAATTGTTATTTAAAATCTCCAGGAACTTGTTCACTGAAGCAGAAAAATTAGAAAATAACGCTCCATTGGGACCTAAGTACGATGGTGAATTTCTCCATAATTTGGTCAATTAAAAGCTGGGCCAAATAAGGCTCGATCAGACACTGACTAAAGTTGTATTGCCCACTTTTGACATCAGGCTACTTCAGCCAACCATTTTCTCCAGCTATGCCGTTAGTTTTAATTTTAAATTAGAATTTTTCTACCTCTGAGCTTCTTGTTATTAATTTCTCCACCTTGGCACCGCAGACCAAGTCCGCTAATACGAACTGTTTGATATTTCAGGTGAAGAATCACTCCTCTCTGAATGGGTCACTGGCAGACGTATGCATCGGAACTTCGGCTGCTCCCACATATTTTCCACTCATTATTTTGAGACATCAGATTCCGATGGAAGCATGAGGCAATTCAACCTTACTGATGGTGGTGTGGCAGCTAACAACCTTACGGCATATATTTGAGTCCTAAACTGATATTCTCAGATATTAATGTTATATTCTTTTCTATGTTAATTCTTAAGTTCATATATATCCAATATATTTCGGGCTTTGATTGCTATGAACCAAGTGATGGGAGAGGTAAAGTGAGGAAATGCAGATTTCTTCCCCATGAAGCCTCACCAATACGATAGATTTATTGTCCTATCTCTGGAACCGGTGCACCAAAGTTGGAACAGAAGTAGGATGCAAAGGCTGCAGCAAAATGGGGTCTTTTAGGATAGCTGTTAAATGGAGGTTCAAACCCAATAATAGATGTTTTCTCTCAAGCAAGTGCTGACATGGTTGATATCCACCTTTCTACCATTTTCAAACCATCCAGGTCAAGGAAAACTACCTCAGAATCCCTGTATATATCTCCTCTTCTTTGTAATTCACGTTTCTTGTTAAGATGCTATCTATAATCCCATTTTGATACTTTTAACTTTCAAAGTGTTAAACCTAACCCAAACTCACTACCTACAAACGTGGAAGGTTGAAGGAATCACCTAGGCTAGTGGTCAGCTTTTATTAGTAGTCAAGTTCTGTTAGGATGTTGTTCCTATTTTTTTTAGCTCTTATGCTACAAGTGCAAACGTGAGAATCATCTTCCTATCATATGGGAAGTTGTTTTTTTTTTTTCTTCAATTGATTTGTAAGCCTACTTAAGAGGCATCTTTGCATTCAATAAACTGTGTGGCAGAAATATTAGTTGCAATCTGCTTTAGTTGGCTTACTGCCATCGTTTGTTTATCTTGAGTTCAACATTGTGGTATCAGAGCCTGGTTCGAACTCTTTAACTGGGCGTACAAGAGACAAGAGTAAAACACATGAGGGATAAACACGAGAGAGTGAGTGCATCAACTCTTGTGACTCTTTGAACCTCATCAAATGCAGGATTGCTCAAGAACCATAGCCACATCTAGATCCTCCTCATCTCAGCTTCCCATTCCAAGTTTCAATGGTGAGAAATACCATTTCTGGAGCGTGAAGATGAGGACCTTGCTTAAGTCCCAGGACCTCTGGGAACTAGTAGAAGATGGCTTCACAGAGAATGACAAGGACTCTAAAATAAAGGAAAACAAGAAGCGAGATGCCAAGGCTCTCTACCTGCTTCAACAAGTAGTCCATGAAGACATTTTTCGTACTATCATGAGTGCTACGTGATCACAAGAAGCCTAGCAGACACTCCAGAAGGAATTTCAGGGCGATTGCAAAATCATCGCCATTCGATTGCAGACATTAAGGCGAGAGTTTGAAACCTCCATGATGAAACCTAATGAATCAGTTCAGGATTTCCTCTCACGAGTGAAATCATTAGTTAGTCAAATGCAGATTTATGGCGAAAGCTGCAAAGACTATGTTGTGGTCACCAAGAATTTGCTTAGCCTCACCGCACACTTTAACCACTTGGTTGCAACGATTGAAGAGTCTAATTATCTTACGGCCCTGAGCTTTGATGAGTTAATGGGGTCCCTGCAATCCCACGAGGCACGGATGAACCGCTTAGGAGAACAGGTGGAGGAGAAAGTCTTTCACGTGAAGAATGAAACACCTAAAGCAAACAGACCCTATGATGATCATAGACAAGGAAAACCGGATGGTGATTAGAAGTCTGGTAGAGGATCACGCAGCACTCGAGGCCAAGGCCGAGGGAGAGGTCGAACACAAGTTCAGTGCAATTACTGCAAGAGGTTCAGGCATGTCAAGGCAGTGTGTTGGAGATGTCCACAGCAAGCGAATTATATGGAAGAAATTGAGGAGAGCACAGATAATCAAGAGCATAAACATTTAATGATTGACATAGAACCTGCGATTGATCGATCTGGGATATGGTTCTTAGACAGTGGATGTTCTAACCATATGTCCAACAATAAGGCAGTGTTCAAGGAGCTTGATGATCGAGTCAAACTGAACGTTCGTCTCGGAAAAAACAGATAGCTCCAAGTTGAAGGCAAAGGTATGGTTGCTGTTAAAAGAAATGACAAAAAGGTGAAGTACATCAATGATGTATCCTACGCACCCACTTTGTCCCAAAACTTGCTGAGTGTGGGGCAATTAATGACGGAAGGATACAATCTAGTTTTCTCCAATCTGTCTTGCACACTTAAGAACAACAGCATAGGTCAACTAGTGGCTGAGTTCAGAATGACCAAGAACAGAATGTTTCCAGCTGATTTAACCGATTTGGAGCCATGCGCATTGATGGCAAAGGGAGAACCTGAGACTGAGCTATGGTACAGGCGATACGGTCACTTGAGCATTGATAGACTAAGGCTGCTGCAACAAAAGTCCATGGTACAAGGCATTCCCAGAATTAGAAGTCTTCGCGTTTGTGAGGGGTGTGCCTATGGGAAGCAAAGCAAATGGTCCTTCCCAACCAACGGAGCTTGGTGAGCAACCAAGCAGCTAGCATTAATCCACGCAGACTTGTGTGGATCGATGAAGACGCTGACCTTTGGGGCAAGCTCTTATTTTCTAATGATCACAAATGGTTACAGCCGGATGAGCTGGGTGTACTTCCTGCACAATAAAGGAGAGACATTTGAGTGGTTTAAGAGCTTCAAAGCACTTGTTGAACGACAAAGTGGACAACACACCAAAGTATTGAGAACAGATAGCGAGGGAGAGTTTGTCTCTAAAGCACTCAACACCTTTTGTGAGAAGAATGGCATTAATCGAGAGATGATGGCTCCATACACATCGGAGCAGAACGGAGTTGCTAAACGAAAGAACCGCACAGTCTTGGAAATGGTTCGCTGCATGTTGCATGAGAAAGGGCTGCCAACACCGCTCTGGGGTGAAGCCGTTGCCACTGCCGTATATATTCTGAATATTGCTCCCACAGGTGCAGTAGCAGAGGTGACTCAATATAAAGCCTGGACTAGACAGAGACCTGGGGTTAGTCACTTACGAGTTTTCGGTTGCCTCACATACACCCTGGTACACTCACAGTTGCAAAGCAAGCTAGACGAGAAAATGATTAAATGTGTTACAGTAGGCTACTGTCAAAATTCAAAAGCCTACAAACTCTACAATCCGAAGAATGGGAAGATTATCATTAGTAGAAACGTCGTTTTTTATGAAGAGGGAAGATAGGTGTGGGCTGAGCACCAGAATGCTGAGCACATGGTCTTTCACTAGGAACCGCAATGAAGTAATGCCATGAAGGAAGAACTAAGTGTCATCACCAGAAAAAACACCTGGGAACTGGTAGAACTGCTAGAGAACAAGCAAGCCATCGGTGTCAAGTAGGTTTAAAGCACCAAATACAATGCGAATGGAAGTGTGTAGAAACATAAAGCTAGGCTGGTGGTCAAGGGGTATGCTCAGAAATATGGAGTTGATTACAAGGTTACATTTCCCCTGTAGCGAGATTTGAAATGGTACGCACATTCCTTGCACTTGCAACTTATTAAGGTTGGTTAGTGTACCAATTCGATGTCAAGTATGCCTTCCTCAATGGCACACTTGCAGAGGAAGTCTATGTAGCCCAACCTACGTGGTTTAAGAAGAAGGGAGAAGAAGAAATGGTGTGCAAGCTCAACAAAGTCTTGTATGGCTTGAAGCAAGTGCCAAGGGCCTGGTACAGCTGGATTGATACACACTTTCTCAAGCATGGTTTCCAGAGAAGCAAGAGCAAGCCTACATTGTATGTCAAGAAGCAAGGTAAGGACCTACTAATCATAAGCTTGTATGTTGACAACATGATGTATATGAGCTCTTCCTCCAGCATGTTGACTCAGTTCCAAGAATGCATGAAAATTGAATTCGAGATGATGGATCTAGGATTGCTGAAGTTCTTTCTGGGTATCAAAGTGAAGCAGGACAGAGATGGCATTTTTTGTGTCAAAAGAAGTATGCTATGGATCTGTTAAAGAGATCTCATATGGACAGGTGCAAGGCAGTTGATACACCCATGACTGGCAACGAAAAATTGCAGCTCGAGGACGGAACTGAGCCAGCAGATGGGACTGGTTTTTGGAGCTTAGTGGGAGGTCTGATTTATCTCACACACACGTGACCAGACATCGCACATGCTATAGGAGTTGTGTCAAAGTTCATGCACAGCCCAACTCGACATCAGTTTGGAGCAGTGAAGCTCATTCTCCGCTATATGGCAAGAACGGTTGAGTTTGGGCTTTGGTATTAGCGTGGTGTAACCTGCAAGTTGATTAGGTTCTCTAACAGCGACTGGGCTGGATCTGTGGAAGACAAACGAAGCACTTCAGGTTATGTGTTTATGTTTGGAACAAGTGCTATTTCGTGGGGATCAAAGAAGCAGCCAACTGTTGCCCTATCAACAACAGAAGCTGAGTATGTTGCAGCTTCCGCAGCTTCCTACCAAACGCTTTGGCTAAGAACAATGCTTGAAGAAGTAGCACAAAAGCAAGTTGAAGCAACTGAAATATAATGTGATAACATGTCTGCCATTGCAATGTCAAAGGATCCAGTCCATCATGGGAGGACTAAACACATTGAGATAAAAGTCCATTTTATCAGAGAGCTAGTTGCAATTGGGAAAGTTCACCTGATTCATTGTCGCACCCAGGAGCAAGTTGCGGATATATTCATGAAGCCTCTAACCAAAGGTTTGTACGTGTACTTGAGGTCGCTACAAGGAGTCCAAGATTTTGGTTCAAGGGGGCATGTGAAACCTGACCCAAACTCATTGCCTACAAATGTGGAAAGTTGAAGGAGTCACCTAGGCTAGTGGTCAGGGTTTTGTTAGTAATCAAGTTCTGTTAGGATGTTGTTCCTATTTTTTAGTTCTTATGCTACACGTGCAAACGTGAGAATCATCTTCCTATCATATAGGATTTTTTGTTTTTTTTTTATATGTAAGCCTACTTAAGAGGCATCTTTGCATTCAATAAATTATGTGACAGAAATATTAGTTGCAATCTACTCTAGTTGGCTTACTGTCATCGTTTATCTTGAATTCAACACAAAGTACGTCAAACTTAATTTTTCTTGAAAATTTTATAGGATGACTCGTTAATTGGGGACCTATCGTCTGTGGACATCTCAAGCAAAGAAAATTTAGAGGGTCTTGTCAAAGTTGGTGAGAATTTGCTAAAGATACCAGTTTCAAAGGTGAATTTGCGGACAGATTCCTTTGAACCTACAAGGGAACAAATGAGGAAGCCCCCAAGAAGTAAAACCCTAATCTTTTATATTTATTGCGTTATCTATTCTTTATTGAGAAAGTCAAAATATCTAATCCTTGTTATGTTTCACGTAGGTTGGCTGAAACACTGTCCATTGAGAGGAGGCTTCGTATTGCTAGGTCACCAACTGGGCGTCAGGCAATGGCCTAGAAATATTAGTCCTGTTGAAGAACAGTTTAATTTCACTCTGTAATAGTAACTAGTCAAACTCTTATTGTGATTGTGATCATTCCATTAATGGTTATTCTTTTATTGCACTTACGAATAAATAAAGTGATTGATTCATTTAATTCATAATCTAAGATATGTTGTAAAAATTACACATCTTCTTTTATGTATTTCAATATAAATATATATATATATATATATATATATATATTTATATTTATATAGTCTTGTATTATCTCTTGTATGGTTCACATCTCTCTCGTTTCTTGTCTTTAATAGCTTTATAAATCTTTAACAAGTTAAGAATGAGAGGATAACTGAAGGAAATGAATTATGCAATAATATTACAACAATCAAATTATAAATTTATAGATAATTCATGAAAAAAAGTTTGCAGCTGCTTGAACCTTTTGTTTCACTTTCTTCTCCGGCGATCCAATCTCTCACTATTCCTCAATTTTGCAGTGATGAATGAGGAGTTTTATTTTCATTAAGCTATTGTTACCATCTTCTCCAAAAGGTATAAAATCAGAATTCCCGAAACAATCAAATCGAGAGTTAAAACTTGAATCAATTGGATTTGCATAGCAGCGCTCAATCCTTGAGCCTTGGTGTAGTTCGAGAAACAGAGGATGACGGCAAACAAAGGTGGCGAGGAAGGATTGTGACTTGGTAGTACTTTGGTGTTAAAATTTTAACAGACACTTCCCATAACTTGCATGAGCTTGTACTTTGTAGAGTTCCTCTATATATCTATGTCAGTGGCTAAATAAATATTCCCTCCATAACTATTTTAAGTCTCCAGCCGCCAAAAATAAAAAAATGAAAGTCACTAGCTGCCTATGAACTAAAAAAAATTTAAAAGAAGTTAATATCATTTTGTCAAAATTAAAATTACATATATATGCTTTTTAAAATGTTCTAATTTATAATTTTAATTGAACCAACAACATTAATTAGGAGAAAAGAAAAAAACAAGAGTAATATATTTTTAAAAAATCAATAAAATACTTAATAAATTAACGATGACTTATATTTAATGATAATAAAAATATTAATTAATGCAAATGACTTATAAACATGAAAAGAACGAGTGAGTAGCATCATCTGATGTAGCTTCATTCACGTGGGATAGGACTACTCATTCGCTGTCCAATCTCTTACGTATGACTTTTAGTCTTGATTCTAATTTGACCATTGGATGTAGTTGTCATAACGAACGAATCAAAAGTGTTGCATATACCTGGCCAGCTGCCATGCTGTTTGCTTCTCTACATTTTCGTATTATGGGCTCCGAAGAACATGAGCAACATTTTAGACCTTAAAATTAGATCAAACTATATTCGTATTTGAACAGAAAAAAAAAATTGTCTAATTAACTAGATCATATATCCTCTATTTTTTTCTTTTTTAACTGGTATTTCTTGACTTATTAATCCGGAGGGACTATTCTTTCGGGGACACCCCAATAGGTAGAGTGGCGAGCTCATACATCATAAGTCTCGAGTCTGAATCCCATCAACTCCCTCTTAGATAAATTGAATGTTGAGGTGAGTGAAAACTGACTCGAATTCCACTAACAAAAAAAAATTTAAATCTGGAGGGACTAGAGGATATATTTGGTCATCTCAATATCATTTCATCACTTTCATAATTTAGATCCGTGACCTTTTAATCAACTTTTATGCCATCATCATTAAAATCACCTCACTTATATTTTAAAAAATTCAACGTTCTCTCTTGTTCGCCACGTCTTTTATGTGTATATTATGTATTCATATCAAGAAGTACAGATTCCATGCGTTTCACTAAATTAATTTTTCACTAGAAAACAATCAGGTTACCATTTCCGTCGATTTTTTTTTTTGGATTAAGGGGAAAGTCCCTTTTAGGGTGAAACCCCTTCCACTAGTCACGATAAGGCCCCTCATGTCAGTGGAGGTAAATCAGGGATGTGCACGAACTGGCAGAAGATAGACAGAGAGGACATAACGGGTGGCAATTTAATGTCCATGTTCTACGCCCAACGGGTTTCGAACCTCTACCTGCCGTTGGAGTTAACCAAAAGTCACGTTAATCTTACCAACTCGTCTATGCCCCGAGGGCAATTTTGTGATGGAATAAATATGCTCAGTGATATAAAAATAAAAAATATAAAAAAAAATTGCCCAATTTTCTCTTAGAAATTCATTGGAAATTTTCCTCAATAAATATTCCTGCAGAAATGAAGATTAAAGTTTTTGTGATAGAGTCGACATTACCTTGGAAGGAAAGAAAACGGACAATTTCCACTTTCAAAATTCAAACCTAACCTACTCATATTCGTAGTTTGACTTGGACCGTTTCCTTTTGATCACGACACTTCTTTTGTTGTGTCCAAATTTTGGACACAAAATTCACATACTTATTCGTCATCCCATGCTATTGGTTTTCGTGTTTAGAAGATACTCATTCCATCATACTTATTTTTTATATATAATTAACTTATATTTTTCCATTTAAAATTAAATATCTCGTTCAATTTGAATGAATCTAGGTAAAAATTTTACTTTGATTCATTTTTAGTTCCAGATGATTAAATTAATGAAAATATAAATATACAATTTTGACGGGAAGAAAACCTCTATTCTTATTTATTTAATTTAGTATGCGGATACACAGGTATTTATACATTATAGATACATTAAACAGAACATGAAAGAAAAACTTCGAAATTTCTCTTGAAAACATCGATGCATTAATTAGTCAAATTGAAAACTTCAAAATTTCTCTGGAAAACATCGATGCATTAAATAGTCAAATGAAAAAATTGTAAGACTTCAATGATTAGATCGATGGTTTCAACGATTTTTTGCCCCCCTTTTTGTTTTTTTTTTTGGGTGATAAATGTAAATATTGCAATTAGATAGGTTTCTTTCGCGTGAAGTCTGTTTGTTGCAGAAAGTTTCTTCAATTTCTCAGCCATATATTACTGTTGACCAGTCAATGTGGAAGAGTTGCTTTTTTATTTTTTTCTTTTGAGACGCTATAAATACATGGCCGCTCGTCCATATCAAATATTTCATTTCTTGTGTTCTCCCAGAATTAAGAAGCCTAGCTATTACTTCTTCTGCTCTTGTGGTATATATATTTTCCTTACTTGTACTCATCCTTGTAAATCTTCAATTCAAAGGAGAAAGCCATGTCCACTTTGCAATTGCAGCCTCCAACTTATGGAAACAGCGTTACCATTCTAAGTATTGATGGTGGAGGGATACGAGGAATTATCCCAGGCGTGATCCTTGGTTTCTTAGAGAACGAAATTCAGGTTCCAAGAAATCAATATTTTTAACTGATTTATATTCCTTTCAATGAACATGCATGCATGGTACTGGTTCAATATTCTACTTCTGACTGATTTTTCTTTGGGAGCAGAAATTGGACGGAGAAGATGCACGACTTGCCGACTACTTTGATGTGATTGCCGGAACAAGCACCGGCGGTCTTGTCACTGCAATGCTAACTGCACCTAATGAAAAAAAGCGTCCACTCTATGCTGCCAAAGATATTAAAGACTTCTACCTTGAAAATTGTCCAAAAATCTTTCCTCAAGAACAGAGGTATATAATTAGACTGGAATGCCCTCATATTGTTACATGGATTACCTCATGACTATCATTAACATCTTTTAAAATATCCAGGAACTTGTTCACTGGAGCAGCCAAATTAGTAAATGACGCTCTATTGGGACCCAAGTATGACGGTGAATTTCTCCATAATTTGCTCAAGGAAAAGTTGGGTCAAATAAGGCTCGATCAGACCCTCACGAACGTTGTCATGCCCACTTTTGACATCAAGCTACTTCAGCCAACAATCTTCTCCAGCTATGCGGTAAGCTAGTTTTAACTTTTTATTAGACAGTTCAGTTTTTTGGTATCAAAGTTCCCCAACAGGGCACCACTGCGCTGAGTCATCAAATATGTGTTTGATATATATTCAGGTGAAGAAGCACTCCTCCCTGAACGCCTTACTAGCTGACGTATGCATCGGAACTTCGGCTGCTCCGACATATTTTCCGACTCATTATTTTGAGACATCAGATTCTGATGGGAGTGTGAGACAATTCAACCTAATTGATGGTGGCGTTGCAGCGAACAATCCGGTATGCATATATAATATTAAAATAATATAAATCATTTTAACTAATTTCCTTGAAATTAATTATAAGTCATTATTGTTAAAATAATAATAATAATAATAATAAAGTCATTGTTGTTAGTTATTTAGGTTTTTTGAAGGTATTTTTTCTATATTACTCCTCTAATGATATATTCATTAAATGGTATTCACATTTTTTAAAGAGTGATTAAAGAACTTCTTATTGGGAAAAAAGTTTCCTTAATTTTTACAAAATGAAAATTAGTAACTTATAATTAGTGATAGAGGGAATATATTTGAATCCTTAATTGATTCATTATATTCCTTTCCAGCTAATTCTTAATGAGTTCATGTTGAATAAATTTCAGGCTTTGGTTGCTATGAATCAAGTGATGGGGGAGGTAAAGCAAGGAAATGCTGACTTCTTCCCCATGAAGCCAAACCAATACAATCGATTTATTGTCCTGTCCTTGGGAACCGGTGCAGCAAAGTTGGAAAAGAAGTACGATGCAAAGGAAGCTGCAAATTGGGGCCTCTTGAAATGGCTGTTAAATGGTGGTTCAAATCCAATAATTGATATTTTCTCTCAAGCAAGTGCTGATATGATTGATTTCCACCTTTCCACCATTTTCCAAACCCTTCAGGCCGAGGAAAATTACCTTAGAATCCAGGTATCGTTTCTTCTTAAAATTAATCCATTCTGTTCATTATGTTGTATGAATGTTGTTATCCCAATACGATAAGCCTAATTTTTCATGAACAATGTATAGGATGATATGTTAACTGGGGACCTGTCTTCTACGGATATCTCAACTAAAGAAAATTTGGAGGGTCTTGTCAAAGTTGGAGAGAATTTGCTAAAGAAACCAGTTTCAAGGGTGAACTTGCAGACGGGTTCTTATGAACCTTTGAACAACAACGGAACAAATGAGGAAGCCCTCAAGAAGTATAACCCTAATTAATCTTTTGTATTTAATACTTATCTGTCTATTCTTTATTGAGAAACTCAACATATCTGATCCTTTTGTGTTTCACGTAGGTTGGCTGAAACATTATCGAAGGAGAGGAGGCTTCGTCTTGGTAGGTCACCAACTGGGCGCCAGGCAATGGCGGCCAAGAAAGATTAGTTCCCCGGAATATATAGTTTGCTTTTCACTCCCTGAGAGTTTAAATCTCATTTGTTTGTTGTCAAAAACAAATTCATGTTATTTCCATTTGTTTATCCTAATATTGTTATTCTTTTAATTTTTGTACTCACGATTAAATAAGTGATCGATTCGTTTATTTCTTAACTTTAACTATTGTGTCAAATTATTTTTTATATAAATATTAAGATATATTATATTTAAAGTCTATTTTGAATAAAACTTATTAATATAAAAAGTATATATAAAATATATTCACAATTTAATTATTTTAAAATACTTTAATTAATAATTAAAAATAATTTTTAAAAAAATTAAATGCAAAATAATATAATAAATAGTCTCACAATACATAAGCGAGTGGTTATAAGTTATGATTTTGATGTCATATTAAATTGTGTCGATAAAGGTTTATTTTTCATAACACAATAAAGTTACATCGAAAAATGTTATCTTTTTCTGATACATGTGTATTGGTAAAAG
>JAOXNR010053891.1:0-13419 GCA_028571225.1 Parsonsia alboflavescens | reverse complement strand
ATCTTTAAAAAAAGCATTACAATTGAAAAGAATGTAATAATGTACTCACTTGAGGTCATGTGATCAGAAGATGGTTTTTCCCATGGCGAGATGTTTCTTCATCAATTTCTTCCCAACATCAGAGTTGACCGTGTTGATTATCTGCATTCTAGAAACTTGTTGGTTGGGTGTGACTAGTTTGGGGATTGAGGGACTTGCCGCCGTGGGGAGTTCGGGTTAACTTGCTTCTCGTAATAGTGAGGTTCTCGATCTAGTAAACCCTCTCAACACATGTTGTGATTAGCATCATGACTCCACTGTTTCTGCAGAGTGAGAAAAGGCAGATGAAGATACTTTGGAGGGTCCTACTTCTTGATCGATTTTTTTTTTTCCATGTCCATTGCAACCTTCCTGTAAAAGAAATAAAATTGATATATTTTAGGCATGACAAGAAAATTAGGACCCTTATACCAACAACAATATCAGCCCATAATGAAACTCACTTCTTTTATTTCTTCCAACCTTAGAGCTTCTAATATTCTCCCCTAAAACTTCCTTGTCATGCTGTAGTTTGAAGACACCCGTTACATAGCAATGAGGTTCTGTAGTATCCTCACTTTTCCCCCTGAGCATATCATTATTCACCTCCTCTAGATTATTAAGATATGTCCGAATGTGTTTAGTTCCGCAATAGAGAACCAGTCAGGTGTGATATGAAAACCATCCAATTTGAACATCTCTATAGCATTTGAAGCAAATAGGTAGGCAAACATGATGACATAATAGAGCATTCCACACCCTTGGATTGATGAGGAAGAAGGGAATTGGATCCTGAATCCATGAGGAAACAAGATCCGGAGTCCGAAGATTTTAAAAAAATTCACTTGTTTGTAACAATTCTATTGCACACACACACACATATCATTTTCATTCAAGTACACCAAAATTTAGATTTTTTTATATAATTTATTAAAAAAAATAAGTTGTCTACCAGATAAAATATAAATATTATTTCCTCCGTTATTATTTATAAGTCATTTGAGCTAACTTTTATTGTCACCTGATATAAATCATTAGAAATGTTTTAGATTAAGAAAGTTTTCAAACAAGATTAGAAATGTTTAAATGCATATTTATTCTAAAACAGAAAAATGAGAGGAAAAAAAAGGTAAAATTATCACTGGAACGATTATTCTAAAGGACAGATTTGTAGTTTCATGATAGGGGAATGGATAAGGGGATTCCTTTTCCACTGGAAACTGTCCAAGTTGGCGATATTCCAATAAGAGCGACAATTTTGTGGGCTGGTCCAATAATATAATGTTAAAGATGAAAGATCTCTTTTTCTTTCCTGAAAAACAGACTAAAGAGTACCTAAAAACATAAATTAAAGGAACGTGTGCTGCAAAAGGCAACCATAGCAATATAATCTGAAAAATGGAAAAGGGACCCAAGGAGACCAAAGATATCGTTTCAAAATAGGCGTCATTCCAAGTAAAAGAAATTACAATTGAAATTGTTTTGTAATTTTTAATAATAAAAAATAAAATAAAACTCCTAAAACATGTGAATATTAGTATTTAAGATTATGTTCCAATAGAAGCATTTCCCATATTTTCCCTCAATATCTAGTATCATGACATAAGTCTTTACTGATATATATCATGATCGGTTAATGGTAATAATATGTCTAAATTACTTTTTTTTTATGTCATTAATTATCACAACTCTCTTTTAAACAATTCATGGATGAAACAGGCATGACTCGGACAAGTCAACATAAATAGGTAGGACCTGGACAATAGTCAACTCGACTGGGCCAAAGGCCCCATACCTTTAATACCTGAAAGTCAGACTTACAGAGTAAATCAGGATGCGTGGGCCGCATCGAGGTATCACCGACCTCCCAGGTCATCCACCAAGAGATTACTGACCTCTTAAATTAGCTGGAGCAAATGTTTTGCCAGACCACTACCTATTACATGGAATGCTTCAATCCGAGTCATAAATCTTCCATGCCATGACCAATGATAAGCGACTCCTAATCACTCTCAGAAGCCAAGGATCACTCGACGCGACCTCACAAAAAGAGATGTTTGAGACTCTCAGTATCCACCGGGAGGGGGGGGGGTCGCAAAATTGGTCTGAAGGTCGGTTAGCGAGCTTGTAGCTCTCAGTAGAGACATGAATGGCAAGATCTCTCATCCCAGGGAAACTCCACGATTCTAGGAGCAAATTGGCGGGATTCGACAGAATCCCACAATTATCTTAATTGTCTACGGTAAAGTAATGCAGAGCTAAATTTGAGAGGTAACTGAATTTCTCATTATTGAATCAAAAACACACAAATGTTCTAAGGACCAACTAAGTCATGAAAAATACGATAAGCTTTTAGGAGAACGATCTTTACCCTTGATTATCGCTCAGAAAACTGACTTAGGCATCAAAGCTCTTCCCTGGACGATAGTCTGCTCTGGTGATCGTTTCCTTCATTTCTTAGGTTGCTGACCTGGGAGCTTCATCAAGATTTGTGGGGTGACCTCATGTTGACTTTTGAGCCCTATCACTTCTGGCTCCGTCTGTGTGAAGACCAGAAACAAAAAAGCCTAGCTTTCTTTCCTATTCCCAAAACAAATAAACAATCCTGATGACTTGGTCTTAGCTGCAAAACACAATTATGCACCGATGAAGTGGTGCCCAAAGTGCCGCCTCCAGCGCAAGCGGTAGATAACAATAATCTCGACCCTATCACTCAGCCGAATCCACAGTGGCCAACATGATCCAGTCCATCTTGGATGGCCTTTACCAGCTTCCCACCCATGCTAGAGAAGCCGAGGTAAGAACACCCTGATTCCACTACCAATGGCAACAATTCTGGGCCGCCCAGGCCACAGAGATCCTAGCTAAAGAGGCCGGGGTAGGGACATCTTGATCCTACCACCAATAATGACAATTCCAAGGAAATCTGGGAGGATTCAGATATCGATGCCGGTCGACGTCATGGAGCAAATGGTAGTAGCCCTAGAAAAAGTATCTAACAGACAAGACTATATGTCGACTGAATGCACTTCGGAGCCTTCCCGGAGAAATTCACAACCACCCCGAGGCCTGGCAGAACGGGCACAGCCTAGCCAGCCTCTGCCTTTAGAAACAAGGAATGACTTCTGACCTCAAGAAGCAGGTCGGGAAGTGGGTCAAGAACAAGAAAGGGCACAAAGGGGAGCAACCACACTTGTCATCAATCTTAGAGAAACCTTGAGCCATGGAAGAGGTTACAATCTAAGAGACAAGCTTAATCGAGTAGCCATGTCATGAAGTCAAGGACAGGATGCCGGCCCTGAAGAGTAGGGGAGCTCATTACGAACTCTTCTTGGAGCAAGGATGCCTCCTCGACGTAGCCTGATTGAAACGACAGACGATAAAGCTCAAGAAGTAGCCCCTAATCCACTGAGCAGAGAAACTCCCCCAGCTAATCAGGAGCAAGAAAGCAATGTGGATCTTATCGAGCATTCGCTATTTGTCCACAGCATCCGCACCGCTCAGATGCCAACAGGATTCTATCCCCCACATTAGGAGACGAAATACGATGTTGTAGGGGAACCTCAGTAGCACATTGATGAGTATGTCTCCTACATGGAGATGCTCAAGTACCCTGATCAAGGTAAGTGCAGAGCCTTTAAGTCAACACTGAGCAAAAAAGCCCAGTCCTGGTTCAAGGGCATCCCAGAAGCGAGCATCTCAAGATGGACACAATTGAAAGAGCTCTTTTTCAAAAACTATCAGAGCAGCATGAGGTGCGAATAAGACATCAACGACGTCTTTTCCAGCAAACAGAAGGTTCCAGAAAGCACCCAAAGCTACTATTGTTGCTTCAATAATGAGGTAGTCGAGATTAAGTAGAAAAATGATGCCATATACATCACTGCCTTCAAACAAGGTTTGCAAGAGGGTTACGTAGCCCTTAGGCTGGTAGAGGAGCCAGTAAAAACCATCGGGAGTTGCAGGTGCTCCTAGAAAAATTTATCAAGGCTGAGGAAACAACGATCCTGAAAAAGTTCCCTGGCTTTGCCTAAGCCACAGAAAGAGACAACTAAGGGCAACCAAAGAGCCCTCGGTCCTCGAAATTTGATAGGAAGGACCTCCACTCAAAGGGAGGGACTTTCGACAAAAAAAGAAAGACCATCCTCGAGCTCGTGACTACAACTCTCAAGACATCACGAATCGAAATCATGGTGGTCATGGAGAAAAGAGGTCTCCTAAAGCTACCCAGGCCTCTTAAGAGTCCTATCGCCAAAAGAGATCCAGCCAAATTCTACCATTATCACAAGGGCCATGGTCATCTCATGGAGGATTGCTTCGACCTTAAACGTGAGATTGAAAGATTGGTGAAAGAGGGTCACCTACAAGTATTCCTTGCTAGGAATGCAGGACTTGCTAACCTACCCCCAGTAGTGCCTCAGAATCAACGACCTCCTATGCTCGAGATAAATGCCATAGAAAGGAGGTCCAAGCGAACTTGAGAGGAAGATTCAGAACCACTGACAGTGTCACTCCAGATTGGAGATTCCCTGGTCCATAAAATATTGGTGGACACTGGAAGGGCCGTGAATGTCCTATAACAGAAGGCCTTTGATCAGATAGGCATAGACAAGACCTACCGATGAGGTCAGACACCATACTGACCAATTTCAACTGCAGCATAACCAAGGCTGATGGGATACTGAGAGTCCCAACGACAGTCCATGTGAGTGGCCAAGAGGTCACTGAGGTCATGGATTGGATGGTGGTAGACGCCACTGGAACCTACAATACCATATTAAGCAGAAGTGGGGTCATGAACCTGAGAGCAGAAATCTCTCTACTCAACTATTGCATGAAAATCCAAGTCGGATGCACCTGGATTATTCTTGAAGCGGATAGACAAAATTCAAGCAAGAGGAATGCATCGACCTCCCCAAAGAGGATGACAACCTCTGGATTCAAGCAACTGATGAAGGAGAAAAAGTGTTCCTCATCCCAGAATTCCCTGAGAAAGGTATCAAAATTGGGGACTTTCTACCCCCAAAGATCAAAGGGAAGCTTGTAGATTCCCTTCAAGAGTATCTGAAGGTCTTCGCCTGGTAACCCAGCGACCTTAAAGGAGTCGACCGAAAAATTGTTGAGTACAAGGTCAGACTCAAACCAAGGGTCAAGCCAGTAAAGCAGGAGAAGAGGACCTTTGCCCACGAGCACAACGAGGTCATAGCTTGAGAAGTCCAAGCTCTTCTCGATGCAGGAATTCTAAAAGATGTGTTGTACCCAGAATGGCAAGCCAACCCAATTGTAGTCCCAAAGAAAGAAGGGACATGGAGGATGTCCGTGGACTCTACCACACTGAACAAATTTTGCTAGAAGGAATCCTATCCACTTCCCAATACAGATCAGATGGTGGACTCGACAACCAGGTATTAATGGCAATGCTTCTTGGATGCCTACAAAGGGTATCATCAAATCCCAATGGCAATGGAAGAACATGGAAAAGACCTCGTTCATCGCAATGGTCGGGACCTTCTGCTATACCAAAATGCCATTCGGCCTGAAGAATGCAGGAGCAGAATTCCAGCAAGCTATGCACAAGATATTCAAAAACCAGCTCAGGAGGAACATAGACGTCTATGTGGACAACATAGAGATCAAGTCCAGGACCTGAGAAGACTTTATCGAGGACATCGATGAAACTTTACAGTCCTTGAAAGTTGCCCACATGAAGCTCAATCTGGAGAATTGCACCTTCGAAGTCTCGGTAGGAAATTTTTGTGGCTTCATGATCTCGGAAAGGGGCATTGAAGCTATCCCAAACAAAATCAAGGCCCTGTAGGATATGGAGCCTCCAAGAAACCTCGTGGAGGTATAAAGTCTAGCGGGAAAGATGGTAGCACTAGGACGCTTCATCAGCAAAATGGTCAACAAAGGGGAAAAATTCTATGACGCCATAAAGAAGTCGAAGGACTTTCAGTGGATCGACGACTGTCAAGTCGTGTTCACGAAGTTGAAAGACTTCTTGGGAAAGCCTCCTCAACTCGTACCTCCGAGATTAGGAGAAGAAGTCTGCATGTATCTGACTGCAATCGAGAAGGTAGGTAGCTCAGCGTTGTTGGTAGAAAGGTTAGGTCAACAATTTCATATCTACTATGTTAGTCAATTGCTTCAAGGTCCAAAGACTAGATATTCAGACCTCGAAAAATTTTGTACCTCAAGGACATTGGAGCCATATTTTGAATCTCACCCCGATAAAAGTGTTAACGAATTTGCCACTGAAACAAACTCTAGCCAAGCTCGAATTGTCCAGCAGGACGATGAAATGGTCTCTCGAGCTCTCGGGATATAAAATACAATTTGAGCCAAGCAAACAATCAAAGCAAAAACTCTCGCAGAATTCGTAGAAGAATGCACAAGGGCTCCATTGGTGCTCACAAACACGGGCAAAAGCAACGTTTAGACAATGTATATAGATAGATCAATGGAGAAAGAAAATTTAGGTGTGGGAATAGTGCTGATTAGCCTTGAGGGAGTGAGAATCTCTTACTTTTTGAACTACAACTTTCCAATCTTGAATAATGAATGCGAATATGAAGCCCTCTTAGCAGGTCTAAGGTTTATAAGAGCTCTCAAAGTGCAGAAATAGCACACTAAAACAGATTCACAGGTCATAGCCAACGAAGTTGTTGGAGAATATGAAGCTAGAGAGGACAACATAGTCAAATATCTCAAACAAGTAAGGGATATCACCCCCAAACTTGAGCATTTCCTTGTTGAGTAGATACCTACAGACCAAAATGCAGAAGTAGATGCACTATCCAAAGCCTATAGGGACATAGCCGGGAGTAATGCAGAGCTACTGGTGGAACAGTTATACTCTCCAAGCATAAACCAAGACAAGAGCTTGGTGATAGAGGATCAGGTAGACTGGAGATATCTAATCTACAGATTCCTCAGGCATGGCGACCTCCCACAGGACCAAAAAGAAGCTCGCCAAGTGTGAAAATGGTCTCCTCGCTACATCCTGATGGGAGATGATGAGGTATGTGGGAGGTCCTATACTTGGCCATCGCTCAAATACCTAAGTCAAGAAGAGGGACAATGTCATTGAAGAGGTACACAGCGGAATATGTGGATCACACAGAGGAGCAAAGACCGTCGCCAAGAAAAAACTAAGAACAAGGTATTACTGGCCCTCAATGGTTTTAGACATTGAGAAGGACATACATAAATGCACTAGCTGCCAGTTGCACCGGAACAAGTGCCCCAAATATCAGACAGTTCCCCAACTACCTTTCCTAATTGTTGTCGTGGGGGGTCGTCAGTTCCTAATTGTTGCCGTGGGGGGTCGTCAGTTCCTAATTGTTGCCATGGAGTATTTCACTAGATGGGTTGAAGCAGAGTTAGTGGTGACCATCTCATCACCAAAAGTTCAGTCCTTTATCTGGAGAAACATTATGTGCAAGTTCGGGATCCCTCGAGCTATAATATCAGACAATGGAAGACAGTTCATTGGCGACCCATTCAAGACATTCTACTAGAATTTGAGCATCGAACAGAGACAGACCTCTGTAGCTCACCCTCAAGCTAATGGACTCGCGAAACTCTTGAATAGAACCATTTTGGAAGGACTCAAGAAGAGACTCACGCAGCTCAACAAAGGAGGTTGCAAAACTGCCTGGTCAGACGAAATTCCTAGCATTCTATGGGCATACATAACAATGCCTAGAGAAGTAATTGGAGAAACACCATTCAACTTATGCTTTGGTGCAAAAGCAGTGATGCCGGTCGAGGTTGGCATGAAGTCATTATGGATGACTAAATATAATTCAGTCTTAAATGAGGGGGAGAGAAGGGAAGTCCTCGACCTCCTCGAACAGGTCATAAACAAAGCAATGGAAATAGACAAAACATACAAAAGGCAGGTGACAACTTTTTAAACAACAGAGTGAAAACAAGACATTTTTCAATTGGAGAAGTGGTCCACAAAAGGTCGGACGTTGGCAAACAAGGTCAATTGACCAAAAAAACTACAAGAAAGCTGGGAAGGACCTTCCATTGTCTAAGAAGTTCACAAAGCAAGGAGCTATAAGCTCGCTGATCTCGAAGGAAGACAACTTCTGAGACCTTGGAACATTTATCACTTAAAGAAGTTCTATGCCTAAAATTGACTAAGACATTAGGAAGCTGGTTAAAAAGACCAAGCCGAGCATAGTGGCAACCTCAACAGTTTAATGGCGAGCAAGGCACATATTAAACGAGGAGGAGAGAAGGGTACACCTCGACCTCCTTGAAGAGGTCAGAAACAAAGCAATGGAAACAAATAGAACATACAAAAGGTAGGTGACAAATTTTTTCAACGAAAGAGTGAAAACAAGACAGTTCACTGTTGGAGAAATGGTCCTCGAAAGGTTAGACATTGGCAAACAAGGTCAATTGACTAAGCTGCAAAAAAACTAAGAAGTACCATAGATTGTCCAAAAAGTCTATAGAGGAGGGAGCTATAAGCTCGTTGATCTCGAAGGAAGACAACTCCTGAGACCTTGGAATGTTTGTAACATAAAGAAGTTCTATGCCTAAAACTGACTAAGACATTGTGGACCTCAAGAAGTTGGTTGAAAAAACCTTGCCGAGCATAGTGGCAACCTCAATAGCTTAGTGGCGAGCAAGGCACAAATTAAAGCTAAGTTTTTTAAAGTCTTATGTGGTTATTGTGCCTATTTTAGTTGCCTTAGTGCCAAAACAGTTCAAGTACGTTGTGCAATTATTGAAAGGTTGCAAGTATAAAATGCAAATCATTGAAAGGAAGCAAAGCTATTATTAAAAAAAAAAGGACTTAATGCCACAAACAGAGCTTTGTAACTGTTCAGTACATATGCAGAAATCATAAGGTATGGAAAATCCTATTCTAATACAGGAAGAGGTCCGGAGCTACTTCTGAGATTGGCATTGCACAAGAGGCACGTGATCATCGTCCTCTTCTTCTTCTGGAATAGTAACTAGCTCAAAACCCTTGGAGGAACCCATTCTCCTCCAGTTACCTCTGCCTCAACAATACCTGAAAGAGTTGCAAAGTTTACCAATAGCAAGGACAATTAGAAGCTTCCCCAAAAATAAGCAGATAAGCTGGGAAAATGTAAAGTACCTTCCCCAAAATAAGCATGCACAAGAAGAGGAAACATTTGGGCAAAGGCATCATCACCACAGAACATAGGAATACCTTCAATGGACACCATAGCTCGGGGGGTGATTTCCAGAACCTCCTCGTCCTCGGGGATGATCTCCAGGAGTTCCTTCCCATCCCTTCAAGGGCCCTCCTCCGCTTGGCCAACCTGAGCCAAGGACTCTGTAGTAGCAACCATTTCAGGCGAAGCTGTTTCCTGATTTTTCTTGCTGCCAAGGAAGGAAAGCAACCAGCCCTGGATGATAGAGACTAGAATCAACGGCTAGGTTGGTCTTCATCCCTGGATTAAGCACTTTAAGCCTATCCACAACTTCCATATACAGAGATATCATTTGAAGTCTGATCAGAGACTCCACATACTTTTGGAAGGTGGGGACTTCTTCGAGTCTCTTTAGTGAGAGGTTGCCTTCTTCATCACAGAGCCCTTGGAGTTCCCCTAGCCTGGCCTTGAGCTGCTTGGTGTGCTCCTCCTACTCTGTTATCCTTTTTCGGCCAAATCCAGAACCTTAGACATAGCCATGTTGGTAGCTTTGGCTTTTGCAATATCCTTCCTACACTAAGAGAGAAGTTTGCTGGTACATTCAGAAAAGGCTTTGGACAATGACGTAGAGGCAGTGAGCTCAACAACTTCCTTTTCCAAGCAGACCTTGGTGTCCTGAAGCTCAAAAACCAGAGAGGCAAACTCCTGGTCTTTAATGGCCTTGTCGGCCTACCTTCTCTAGCGTTCGCCAAGTAGGAGGTGATTCAACAAAAAGCATGAAGATCAACAAAGTCAACTGCAAGTTTGAAGAAGGTCGAGAAGAAGGCTCACTAGGGAATGGGAGGAGGCAGTAAACTTGTCAACCTCCTCATCAGTCAGCTACTGGAGAATCTCCCTGATCAATTGTAGGAACACACTCCATCAAGAAGGATTATGCATGAGTCCATTGGAGTAGGGAGTTAGATGCCTCCATAAAAGGGTCGGGGACCTATCTGGCATCCCCCGCTGAAGAGTAGTTTGCCAAGACAACACTCCCCAACCATTTAAAAGTTTAGGTGATCTCCTCAATGGTACACCCCAAAAATTCTGCCTTGGCCTTAGGGGTCGTCGGGGCCTTCCCCTTCCTAGAGGAACCTGCAGAAGTTTTCTTCACAGGTAGGGAGGAGGGAGAAGAAGATGAGGTGGAGATCTTAATAGGCTGGTCAAAGGGCCCCATCCCAGCAACTATCAAGGTTCATTTACGGGCTGCCCTGGTCCTCCCAGCCACAGCCGCTCTCCCCCTACCGTGCGAAATGGGGATCTTGGTAGTAGGAGCTGCAGCAGATGAAGCACTAGTGGCACCCCAATCTCTACCCTCTGACGCTTGGGAAGATTCAGAAGCAACAAGCCACCGAGAAGCCTTCATTATTGAGAGTATAAAAAAGAGAAACTGTTGGAAACAGGTTAGTAACAACAGAAAACCAGCAAACACAATAGGGTTTCCTACCAAAAGAAGATATTCCAATAGTTTCCAGATGGGAAGGAGGGCGTCTTAGACAATACCGAGGAGGAATAAAAGACCCCATTTTCCAGATTAATTCAGGAAGAAAAGGGGGCTATCTCTCCAAATTGGAGGGAGGGAGTACTAGACATACAAGATGACATATCAAAGAGAGAAATAAAAAAGGGTTACAACTTTTTTAGAAAGAAGGGAAAGAAAACTCACTCAGTGAAATTCTTAAAGAAGGAAAACTACCTTGGGGAGACTGGATGCTCGAGGGAAGAAGAGGAAACTCTAAGTAGAAAGCTCTATTAAACACTTGTAAGCTAGATGAAAGTTTAAGTAAATCCCAAAATTTGAAGGTGTGCAAGTTATATTGAATAAGGAAACCTCGGGTTTTACCAAACTGGGTTAATCTCTCAAAGCTGAAATGGGTCATCTGACCAAGGGCTGAAAACGCATTAGTCCCTTCTCAAAAAATAAATAAAAAAATGCAAAGCTTTCTCGAATCTGAAATGGGTTAGACGTTGCCGAAGTTGAAATGAAGTGATTTTCCGATCTTAGGGTGGTGATCAGTTTTCCAAAGCTGAAGGGACTTATCTCCTTCTAGAGATAGCTGTTGCGAGAAAATTTCACAACCTTTCAACAACAGCATCCTCTAGATAGTAACTCTTAATACTAGAAGGTCAACCTCACGAGCAGTTGCAAGAAAATAGCTCGACCCTCGATTTAGAGATGGTAATTCTTAACACTTGAAAGTTAAGCCCACAACCTAAGGATTGCCAACGCCTGAAAGGTCAGACTTGCGACTTGGAGATGGTAACCTCTAATACCAGAAAGTCTGCATAGCGAGTCCCGAGGTAAAAGTGGGTAAGGACTTCCTACCATCGACCTCCCAGGTCACGGACCTAGAGGTCACTGACCATAATAGAGGCATCACTAGACCACGAACATGGACCTGGTGAGATCCAATCCTGCTCATATACCTTCCATACCATGACCAAGTGTGCGCACCTCTGCTTCAGGCTGAAAAATAATTAGAGTTGCGAATAGAAAGGCACTCCCATAGTTAGCCTTTGAGAGGAATCGGCAAACCTACAATCGGCTATGACTTGAAAATGGTAATTTACGAGCCAATGACCTCTGAGCTCGTGGGGCCTAATTATGGGTGAAACGGGCATGACTCGGACAAGTCAACATAAACGAGCAAGACCTAGACAACAGTCAACCCAATTGGGCCAAAGGCCCCATATCTTTAATACCTGAAATTTAGACTCACAAAGTCAATAAGGATGCGTGGGCAGCGCCCAGCTACCACCGACCTTCGAGGTCATCGACCCAGAGGTTACCAACCTCCTAGATGAGCTCGAGAAAAGATCTTGGTAGACCCCAACAGACTACATGGCAAACTCCGATCCGACTCTTAAATCTTCCATGCCATGACCTATGGTGCACCACTCCTAATCACTCAAAGGAGTAAAGGATCACTCGGAGTGGCCACACCAGAAGAAATGTTCGAGACTCTCAGCATCCACAAGGGGGTCGCAAAATTGGTCTGGAGGCCGGTTGGCTAGCTCGTAGCTCTCAACAAAGATGTGAATGGCAAGATCTCTCGTCCCAGGGAAACTCCACGATTCTGGGAGTAATTGCCGGGATTCGACAGAATCCCATAGTTATCCTAATTGCCTACGATTACGCAATGCAGAGCCCAATCTGGAAGGTAACTGATTTTCTCTCTACTGAATCAAAAACACATAAACGGTCTAAGGAACAAGTCATGAACAATACGATAAACTTTTAGGAGAATGATATTCACCCTTGATTATCTCTCGAAATATTGACTCAAGCATCAGAGCTCTTCCCTAGGCAACAGCCCATTCCGGTGACCGTTTCCTTCGTTTCTCAGGTTACTTACCGCGGAGGTTCATCAGGATCTGTGGGGTGATCCAGTGTTCACTTTTGTGCCTCATCAACAATAGATGAAATGGAATATTTATTAAGAGAGAAATGAAAAAAAATATTGATGGGTAAAACGGGCAGGAACCGGACTAAAAGGTCAACCTAAATGAGCCAAAAGGCTCCACACCTTGAATACCTGAAAGTCAGACTCACAAAGTCAAGGTGGATGCATGGCCAAGCGAATCGCCACCTCCGACCTCCCAGGTCACAGGCCTAGAGGTCACCGACCTCTGAAATAAGCTCGGGCACAAGTCTTGCCAAATCTCAACTTCCATGCCGTGACCACTAGTGCGCGACTCCTAGTCACTCCGTGGAGCCAAGGATCACTTGACGTGACCTCACCAAAAGAGATGTTCGTGTTTCTCGATGTCCACGGGAAGTTTGCGAAGTTGGTTTGAAGGTCAGCCAGGATGGGAATGGTAAGATGTCTCATGCTAGGGAAACTCCGAGATCCCAGGAGCAACTGGCGGGATTTGATTAAATCCCACCGTTATCCTAATTCCGTACGGCGATGTAAAGGGGAACTGAATTCCAGGAGGCAACGGATCATTCTTCTAATTACTTAAACAAAAACGCCCAATTAGTTTGGGGGACAAATAAGAAAAAACTCTCTTGCTTTCTTGGGAACAAATCTTACCGGAAAACTTTCCCAAAATACTAACTTAGGCATCAAAGCTCTTTCCCGGGTGACAACCGTCTCCGGTGACCTCCATTTCTTACCTTCTCAGGCTGCTGACGGTAGATGATGGAGATTCAATGCCAATCATACCAGCTGGACCTATCACAAGAGCTAGAGCAATAAGTTAAGGAAAGCATTAA
>JAOXNR010053890.1:0-13420 GCA_028571225.1 Parsonsia alboflavescens | reverse complement strand
TAGAGCCCAAATCTGACAAGTGTCTTTTTGTAGGTTATCCTAAACTAACTAAAGGATATTACTTTTATAACCCCACTGAGCAAAAGGTGTTTGTAGCTCGTACAAGCATCTTTTAGAAAGAGAGGTTGTCTCTAAAAGAGCATGTGGGAGAAAAGTGAAACTTGAAGAAGTTCAAGAACTACAAAGAGATACAACTGATATAGAGATGGAAACTGAGCAAACACCACAACCTATGGTTGATCAAGGACTTGCTCAAGAGACACAAGCTCTGCGTAGTCACTTAGGACACACCGTCAGCCATAGAGATATGGGTTTTTGATATCTCAAAATGGTGAGGTGTTGGCCATAGATCAAGATGAGCCTACTACCTACCAAGACTTGTGATGGGCCCAGACTCTGAGAAATGGCTTCAAGCCATGAGATCTGAAATCCATGTATACAAACCAAGTTTGGACTTTGGTTGATCCACCTGAAGGGGTGAAACCCATCCAGTGCAAATGGGTTTTCGAGAAGAAAATCGGCATGGATGGTAAAGTTCATACATACAAGGGGCGATTAGTCGCAAGAGGTTTCAAACAAGTTCATGGTATTAACTTTGACGAGACCGTTTCAAATGTAGCTATGATCAAATCCATCAGGATATTATTTGCTATAGCAGCATATCATGATCATGAAATCTGGAAAATGGACGTCAAGACTGCTTTTCTGAATGGGAAGCTTCTCGAGGATGTGTATATGACACAACCTAATGGTTTTGTCGATCTGGATAATGCTGGAAAGGTGTGCAAGCTACAACAATCCATTTATGGATTAAAGCAAGCATCTCCTAGTTGGAATCTTCGTTTTGATGATGCAGTCAAGGAATTTGGCTTCATTAAAAATGAAGATGAACCCGGTGTCTACAAGAAGTTCAATGGGAGTATTATGGGATTAATGTTATTATATGTGGATGACATACTTATTATTGGAAATGACATCCCCACCTTAAAGTCTGAAAGACTTGGTTAGGGAGTAGTTTTTCAATGAAAGACTTGGGCGAAGCAAATTACATACTATTCATAAGGATCTATAGAGATAGATCCAGAATGTTGATTGGCCTAAGTTAGAGTACATACATAGACAAGGTGCTAAAAAGGTTTAGCATGCAAGAGTCTAAGAAAGGATTCTTGCCTATGACATGTGGCATAAATCTTTCGAAAGAACAGTGTCCTACAATAGAGGAAGAAAGACAACGCATGAGTAAGATTCCATATGCATTTGCCATTGGATCGATCATGTATGCCATGTTATGTACACGTCTCGATGTTTCATATGCTTTGAGCATGACAAGCAGATACCAAGGTGATCTAGGGGAATGCCATTGGACTACTGTTAAGAATATCCTTAGATATTTACGAAATACTAAGGATACATTCCTAATCTTTGGAGGTGATGAAGAGCTCATTGTAATAGGTTACACTGATGTTAGTTTTCAAACCGATAAAAATGATTTTCGATCGCAATCAGGTTTTGTGTTTTGCCATGATGGTGGGGCTATATGCTAGAAAAGTTCAAAGTAGGCAACAGTGGCTGATTCTAAGACAGAAGCTGAGTATATTGCTGCTTCTGAAGTAGCAAAAGAGGCAGTTTGGATCAAGAAGTTCATCACTGAGCATGAGATGGTTCCTAGTATACTGATCCTGTTGAGCATGATTGTGACAACAATGAAGCTATTGCACAGGCTAAGGAACCAAGATCTCACCAGCGATCAAAACATATACTTCGGTGATACCACCTCATTCAAGAAATTATCGAGAGAGGAGATGTTAAGATATGCAAAGTACCAACAGATGACAATGTCGCTGATTTCTGACGAAACGTCTGACGCAGCAAAGACTTGAGCGTCACACTAAATCTATGGCCATTAGATTCATGAGTGATTGGTCTTACTGCAAGTGGGAGATTGTTGGATATGCCCCAAGAACATATGATGATTTTACATAGTTGGTATAACTTTGTATCATGATGCTATTTATATCATTATATAATTTACTTATATATCTGCGTTTCGTTAAATAAATTATGTAATGTCCTTAGAATAGTTTATTTCTATACTGAAAACATCCCTAGTCAAGTGTTATTGAGATTATATCAATTACATGCTAAGACTAGTATGTGCTGATTGATGACAGTTGTCATGGATATAAGATATCAAATCATGACATAGGCAGACGTAAAGTATCGTGTACTGGATTGACCCGCCTGAAATCACTTCATGGATTGTTATATGAGCGTCATGAGTGAATTCGTTGGGATAATTATGTCTCATCTTTTGACTTGAGGTCATTAGAGATTCCTACATGAAAGATTGCATACTTTGATATTGTCAAACGTCACTCTTAACTAAGTGGAAAATAAAGGCATGTATTGAGTATGTCCTAATTTGTGCTGTGGAATGTTGAATGATCAAGATAGGATTTGTCCCTCTTATATAACAAGATTGTGATGTCTAGCATTCTTGGTTGAGTAAGATTATGAAATGCATGGACATGCTCGAATAAGTATATATGAGATATTTATCTTATTCGGTTTAGTTTATTTACTTGGGGCTGAGAATTGAGATATTGAACTTTACGAGTATGACACGTTCCATGACTCATATTCAATTATGACTTCCTGGACAAGGAGAGTAAGACACTTTAGTTTTATCACAGAACGTTTTGTCTTGTCACCGACAGTCTCATTAATTGGATAGCAATAATGTGTTGCTAGACACTGCTTATTGTATATGGCATTAAATATCGCTTAATGGGTAGTATCTCATTTGGGACCCAAAAGGAATTAGCTAAAGTTGTTTAGGTTAATTCATGAATACGAATTAACCAAAATATAATTAAGAGTTAATTATGTGATTGAATTGTATTTTTCTAGGTTCATTGAATTTGGATGAAATTATAATTCAGTACTCTCTGATAGACTCCTCATTTTTGAATTCACATTAGAAGTCAAAACGAGATTGATTTATCCAGAAGACTATTTATTACAAAGTCTTCTAGGGTTTTTGAGATTGAATGCCATTCTTTTCATATTAGTCTTTTTCTGCTAGAGCGTCTGTGTAGAGAAAAATAGAGAGTTCAGAAAAATCAAAAAAGGAGAAAAACAGATATTCACGATTGAATCTAGCAATTCAATCGTATTTGTTCCCATTGCCTTGTTCATGAGACGTCAAAGGTCGAAGATTTTTGCTGGTTACTATAGACAAGAGATTCCGACGTTCATTTTCTGTCTGAGAATTCAAAAAAGGTAATGTCAGTACCCTCTCTAGACTCCCTCCGATCGATGCATGGAGGAGGTCTGTTTGTGGCCTTCCCTTTAAAGTTGCCAAGTAAAGACTTTCAAGAATTCTTGGAGGGAGTCGACGCGCTACCTTTTGATCTTGAGGGCAAGAGTTCACCTATCTTGATCCCTTTCTCAAGGAATTCAGAATTGAAGAAAACTTTCTCTCCTTATTAGCAGCATGAATTCTGAATTCATCATTCCCCTTAGGATGGTCGATGAAATCTTCCTGCTCGGGTGTCGCCGTCTCTATATTACCTTCAATAAGGTAGCATTCTGCGACTGACTGCCTATCTCCTTCTAGTATGACTTAGGTTTCTCTGACCTGGACCTCATGCAGTAGCTTAGTAAGGAGATTTCCGACTTTAGGTCCATGACCCCTCTCCTTCCCAAAATTGCATTGTAGGTTCCAGGTACATCAACCACTAGTCAATCCATGACCTCCGTGACCCCCTTGCCACCCACATAGACTGCGGTTCAGACACGTAGAATTCCCTCATCATAGGTCTTGCTAGCATTAAAGTTGGTCAGAGCAATGTTTGACCTTATCAGCGAGCTCTTGTCTATCCCCACTTGGTCGAAAGCCTTTTTGTACAAGACATTTAGTGCACTTCCAATGTCAACCAGTATCTTGTGTACTAAGAAGTCTCCAATTTAGAATGACATCGTTTGGGGTTTCGAATCTTCTCCCCGAGCTCCCTTTAGCCTCCTTTCAATGGCATTTATTTTTTTGATCGAAGGTCATTGATTGTGTGCAACAGTGGGAGATGGATTTTTAGGACCTGTATTCCTAGCTAGGAATTCTTGTAGGTGGCCCTCCTCTTCCAGCCTCTTAATCTCTTGCTTGAGGTTGAAGTAGTCCTCCGTGAGGTGGCCATGATCCTTGTGGTAGTGGCAGAATTTTGCCATGTCTCTCTTGGCTAGAGGAGTTTTGAGAGGTCATGGCGGTTTTAGAAGACGCTTCTTCTCCATGACCACCAGTATTTTCGCCCATGAGGTCATCAAGGGAGTTGTCACTAGGTTTGGGATGGTCTTCCTCTTCTTATCTGAAGATCCTGCTTTTGAATGAGGATCCTTCCTATCTCGTTTCGATGACAATGGGGTTTTTGGATGCCCCTTATTTTCTTTCTCAATGGCTGAGGCAAATCCAATAATCTTCTTCTGGATTGTCGTTTGTTCAGCCTTTATTAACTTCTCGAGGAGTGTTTGCAACTAATTGATGGTCTTTAATGGCTCTTCCTCCAACCTAAGTGCTACATAACCCCCTTGCAATCCTTGCTTGAAGGCAGTGATGTAGATAGCATTGTTCTTTTGCTCAATTTCCACTACCACGTCATTAAAACGACTACAGTAACTTCTCTTGCTCTCACCGAACTTCTATTTGATATTAAATAGATCGTTGATCTCTTTTTCACACCTTTTGCTACTCGGATAGTTCTTTAGAACAATTCCTTCAGCTAAGTCCAGCTCGAGATACTTGCTTCTAGAATTCCTTTGAACCAGGACTGTGCTTTCTTGGTCAGTGTGGATCGGAAGGCTCAACATTTGACATGATCAAGGTACTCAAACATTTCCATGTAATAAACGTATTCATCTATATGTTGCAACGGTTCCTTTATGCCGTCATACTTTACCTCCACTTGTGGTGCCTTGAATCCTAGTTTTATTCTTGCAGTCCTGATGTTGTGGACAAATGGCGAAGGCTTCGATTGGTCCACACTGCTCTGTATCTCTTGATTTCCATTTTTCTAATGATTGGCCGGGGGAGTCACTCTTCTCAATGGATTTAGGGCTACAACTTGAGCGTCACTGCTTGTCCTTTTGATCAGGCTTCGTTGAGGGGGTATCCTTCCTCCAAGAGGAGTTCTTAGCAAGCTAACTTGCTCATCAGGACTGGTTTGTTGATGTTGACCTAGTGAAATGGCAGCTAGGTTGAGTCTGTCTCTCAGGTCATAACCTCTTCCATTGCTCAGGATTTCTCTTAGGTCAGCCACAAGTGGGACTCTCACGCCTACTGATCTTTCCTATGCTTCACTTGTCTCCCATTCTTCCTCATTGGGCTGGTAGTCATTCCATGCTTCTGAAGGTGGGGGTTTATCAGGCTGTGTGCAGGCCCTTGATCTCGAGATGGCTGTATCTCCCTCTAAGATAGTACAGAAGTATGTCCTGTTGACATATAATCTCTTTTGCTCGAGATTTCTTCTAGGGCAGTCACCATGCGTTCTCCCCCCTGATCTCTATGGTCTGGGGTTGTTGAAATTGTGTCCCTGGTCATTGTGCCTTTATCTTCCCCTCTCATGCTCGGGTGGATGATTCAATAGGGGCCTCCAGGACAGCCAGATCGCGATGGTCTTGGCTGCTCTTGTTGATCAATCAGCCCTAGATTATTATTATAGTCCTCCATTGAGGTTGGGTCTTCTGGCACTTCTTCTCCAGTGTGCAGATGTGTTCTGCCAGGTGGTCTAGCACAGCATGGTTGCAAGACATGCTTTGGTTGTGATCGAGTCATCACAGTCCTTGTTTGTTTTTGTTTTTATGTATAGGGAAGAAAGTTAGGCTTTAGGATGTTATTCCCACAGACGGCGCCAAAGGTGATGGAGCTAGGAAATAGCCTTCGGGGTCACCCCAAACCATGATGACGTCTGTAACCGCAACCTGAGATGAAAAGGATTAGGTAATTGGAATGGGCTGTCGCCCAGGGAATAGCTCCGATGCCGAAGCCAGTATTTTGAGAGAGTAATCTTGAGTAAATTATCTCAATCTATTAAGTTTTCTGTGTCTTCCGTGTCTTGTTTGTGGACTGTGTATGTTTCAATAATATATACCGAATAATGAGTTACCTTTTTGATCAAGGCTCTTCAATTACTTGATAGTAGGCAATTAGGATAATTGTGAGTTGTATCATATCCCGCCAATTGCTCCTAGAATCGTGGGGTTTCCCTAAGTTGGGATACCTAGCCATGCATGTGTTTGGGAGAGAGCTGCAAGCTCGCTAATGGCATTTAAACCAACTTCGCGACCTGCCCCATGGATGTTGAAGGCCTTGACTATCTCTTCTAGGAGGTCACATGAGTGATTATTGGTTTATAGAGTGTGTTAGGAGTTGTGCACATTTAGTCGTGGCATGGCAGATATATGAGACGGATTGAAGCTCACTAGGTTGAAGGTCATGGTCCCGTGAGACCTCTCCTGAGATCATTTTGGAGGTTGGTGACCTGGGAGGTCAGTAGTAGGAGGTCGCTATTCACCTTTCCACGAGACTCGTGAGTTGGATTTTCAGGTATTAGGGACGGCGCTTGAGCCCATTTGGGTTGGTTTATCCGGGTCATGCTCGTTTCTCCCATCAAGGGGATTTTTGATTGTTTTGTAAACAAAGAATTAATAAGGAATTTAAGAAACATATGAATGAAAGTTGTCAACAAGAAAAAATCCGTATATCAATTGTTAAGGGGTTAATCATAAATCAAATATGACAACTGAATGGTTGATTATAAAATTTTTCTCAGTACTCAAATTCCTATCCTTAAAATATATCAACTTCATGTAACAAGAAATAAAATCCATAATTTAATCAATTAAAGTTTAAAATAGATTTAATCAATTTAAATTCATAAAAACATGATGACATCTTCAATGTCAAATTATATAAAACAATGTATCTTTAATCTCGTGCAATTTGATTCATGCAATTCTCTATTGTTAAATCAAGTTGCTAGCTAATAAATAATTTGAACAATAGTTGCTATTTGGTAAAGTTACCAATCTTAGCGATAATATTTAAACCATAACAATATAATCTTGAAAATTAATCTATAAGATCAAACGAAATCAATCAACAAAATCAATAAGATGAAAGCAAGAACTACATAAATACTTGGGTAAAAAGATCAAATCCTTAAGAAGAAAAATAAACCAAATCTCATATCCTCATATCAAAATAATCTACTTCATGTTCATGTTAACAAGAGAGAACAACTCACAAGATATGATTAATAAAACCTAAGATTACAATGGTGTGATTCTTGAACTTGGCTAAATATCCATCTATCCAAACCCAAAATCACAACCCAATCTGAAAAGTACCCACGACTTCACTAAGAGGTTCAAGCTAGAAGACTAGTGACCATAATGTCTTCCAATATGTTCTGTTAGCTTGGATTTCCCCAACCCAATTCAATTACTCTAGCCAATGTATTGAAGATCCAAGAGTTTTCATTAAGAACCTTAGAAGAGTTTCAGATGAACACTTAAGAAAAGTTAAAGTTTGATCCAAAAAGGAATCACTCAAATTGCTGAAATTGTTTTTGTAGAATAAGTTGGTCTTTCAAATTACAAAAAGACATCTATTTATAGTCTCACACTAATTAAACCCTAGAAGGATTAGAGATTTGATTAACCAATATGAAGCTAGTCTAAGACATGAACAAAAGTCATTAAAACAAGTGAAAATCGGTCAAGAAAAGTCTTCAACGCATTGAGGGAAAGTTCAACAAAAATAGAGGAAAGTTAGAAAAGCTATGTTCGACACCGGATGGAGAGCAGGACACAGCGCCGGATACTCTCTAGAAGAGTTTGGGGCTGGTCATTGGCTTCAGTTGGCACCAGATGGTGAGCTACAGTGCACCGGATGTTCTACTTTAGACTTCAACTGCTGTTTTCCTTCAATTCTAGCCCTGTTCCTTCAATTCAAAACCTTGCTCCTTGTCTTCTGTCATCCAAATGTTAAACTCCTTTCTTGATTTCTCCTCATCCTTCAAGGATGGTTCATCAAAGACAATAGAGAAATCAAGCATCTCTTCCTTCCTTTGAACAATGGTGATCATTGCTTGCCTCAACTTGGACACTCTAGCTCTTGTCATTGGATTGGAAGGTATCATTGGTGTTGGTTCTCCATCATTCCATTTCACTTCGAAAGGATTCATCCTCGAATCGGCTTCATCTACATCAAAAGGAGAAAGATCACTAACATTAAAAGTGGAACTGACATTGTACTTACCTTGGAGATCCATTTTGTAAGCATTATCTTTGATCTTCTCCATCACTTGAAATTTTCCATCTCCCCTTGGTTCAAGCTTGGTCTTTCTAGAATGAGGAAATCTCTCTTTCCTTAACTGTATCCACACCCAATTACCAACATTGAATTTCAAAGCCCTCCTTCCTTAGTTATGTTTATTTGCATATCTTTGAGTTTGCATTTGAATGTTCTCCTTTGCCTTAGCATGTAATTTTTTGATCATTTCAGCCTTCTTTTTGCCATCTAAACTACAAACTTCATTTAAAGGCAAAGGTGTCAAATCTAGAGGTGTCAAAGGGTTAGTTCCATAAACCTATTCAAATGGAGAATAATGAGTAGAAGAATGCACACATCTATTATATGAAAATTCAATGAAAAGTAAGCATTCTTCCCAAGACCTCAAATTCTTTTTGATTATGGCTCTTAACAAGGTTCCCAAAGTTCTATTTACCACCTTCGTTTGGCCATCCGTTTGAGGGTGACATGTAGTGGAAAAACACAACTTAGTTCCCAATAACCCCCAAAGCACCTTCCAAAAATAACATAAAAACATAGTATCCCTGTCACTAACTATAGTTCTAGGAATTCTATGTAATCTAACCACTTATTTGAAGAACAAGTTTGCAACATTATGAGCATCATCAACCTTAGAGCAAGTAATAAAGAGTGCCATTTTAGAGAATCTATCTACTACCACAAGAATGGAATCCTTACACCTTCTAGACCTAGGTAAACCAAGCACAAAATCCACAGAAATATGTTCCCGAGGTGCATGAGGAATAAGGCATGTATAGACCATGTGGTTTAATGGTAGACTTATCTTTTTTTTTTACAAACAATGCATGTTTCACACACTTTAATTACACTTTCTTCATGTGAGGCCAAAGGAAATGCTCCTTAAGAGTATTTAGAGTCTTGGACATACCTAAATGTCCCATTAGGCCACCCCCATGACTTTCAACAACAAGCAATCTCCTTAAACAACATTTAGGCACACACAACTTATCTTCCTTAAATAGGAAACCATCATGCAAATAATACATATCATAAGCTCCCTTTCCACAAGCAACAAAGACATTTTGGAATTCATCATCCTCTCCATACAATTCTTTAATAAACTCAAATCCTAGCAATTCAGCATCAAGAATGGTTAGTAAATTTTACCTCCTTGATAGAGCATCCGCTACAACATTTTCTTTACCTTGTTTGTATTGAATGATGTAGGGAAACATCTCTATAAACTCCATCCACTTTGCATGTCTCTTATTTAGCTTCGCTTGTCAAAATGGATAACAAACTCCCTAGTCCATAAATAATGTTGCCAATGCTCCAATAACCTAACCAAAGCAAACAATTACTTATCATATGTAGAATAATTCAAAGTAGCTACATGTAACTTCTCACTAAAATAGGTAATGGGCTTCTTTTCTAGCATTCATACAGCCCCAATCCCCAAACTTGATGCATCACACTCTATTTCAAATACCTTTGAAAAATTGGGTAAAGACAAAATAGATGCCCTGGCAAATTTTGCCTTAAGTAATTGAAAAGCACTCTCTTGCTCACTTTCCCACTTAAACATCACCTGAGACTTTATAATTTCAGTTAGGGGTGTTGCAATGGTACTAAAATTAGCCACAAATCTCCTATAAAATGAAACACCTTACCTCACTTGCACTCTTAGGTGTTGGCCAATCTTTAATAGCCCTTACGTTTTCTTCATCTACATGGATGCCTTTAGATGACACAACATAACCATGGAAAGCAACTTGAGGTAACCAAAATGAACATTTCTTGAGATTAGCATAAAGTAATTCATTTCGAAGAATGTTAAAAACAGTCTGCAAGTGACCAACGTGTGCAAGTATACTCCTACTATAAACCAAGATGTCATCAAAGTAAACTACCTCAAATTTACCTATGCATTCTCTAAGAACATAATTCATTAATGTCATGAAAGTGCTAGTTGCATTTGTGAGACCAAAAGGCATAACAAGCCATTCATACAATCCATGTTTAGTCTTAAAAGCAATTTTCCATTCATCCCCTTCTTTCATACGAATTTGGTGATAGCCACTTTTTAAGTCTATCTTAGAAAAGCATAAACTACCACTTAATTCATCAAGCATATCATCTAATCTAGGGATAGGAAAGCGATACTTTATAGTGATTTTGTTGATTGATCGACAATCAACACACATTCTCCAAGTTCCATCTTTCTTGGGCACAAGAAGGACAGGCACCGCACGAGCTCATGCTCTCCCTCACATAACCTTTGGAAAGCGGCTCTTCTACTTGTTTTTGTAGCTCATTGGTCTCCTCCAAATTGGTTCTATATGCAAACTTGTTTGGTAGTGGTTTTTCCGGTACCAAGTATATTTGATATTCAATCCCTCTCAATGGTAGCAAAGCTTGAGGGAGCTCTTCCGGAAACACATCCTCATAGTCCTTCAAAAGGTAACAAACATCACCAGGAAGAGAAAAGTTAAGATCATCATCAAGAGAAGTAGAATGCAAAGCATGTTTATACATAAGTAAAATTAAAGGTGTGAAGTTCAAACATGCACTCTTCAACTCTCTTTCTTTTACATAAAAACTCATTTTCCATCCACTCTTCTTTTCTTCTTCACTCATTTTCCTTCCACTTTCATTTTGTTTCTCCCTTTGTTTCTTCTTTCCTTCTTTCTAGTCTTTTTCCTTTTCATTCTCTCTTATTTTTCCATCATTTCCTCTCTTGTCTTTCTCCCCATATAACTCTTTCATCTTCTCAAGAATTCTCTTTTGATCCATATAAGCGTCATGAGGATCCAAGGGACTCAAATCCATATTTTTTTCTTCAAACTCTAAAGTATGCTTGTTCTTGAAGCCATCATAAGTCACCTTTCTATCATATTGCCATAGCCTTCCAAGCAACAAGTGTGTAGCTTGCATGGGCACCACATAACATAGAATCTCATCATGATACTTGCCCATAGAGAATGAGATCCTCACTTGCTTGCCAACCTTCACTTTATTTAGCCATTGAAGCGTGTATGGCTTTGGATGGTCTAAGCAAGGTAACTTCATTTTCTCAACCAAGTAGGTACTTGCAACATTCACATAACTTCCACTATCCATAAAGACACTACACGAATGCCCTTGTATTTTGCACCTTGAATGAAAGAGATTCTCCCTTTGCAAGTCCTCTCCCTCACTAACTTGAGTACTAAGTATTCTAATAATCATATACATTTGTTCATATTCATCTTCTTTAGGCTTGAACTAATCTCCTTGCCCTTCTTCAACCACAACCTCTTCTTCTTCACCCTCACCAACCGATTCCACCATGTCTCTATTAACCATGTCCATGTCTCTATTAACCATGATAATGTTTCTCTTGTTGGGACATTTATTGGCATAGTGGTCCAAGAATTGGCACTTGCGACATCTCACATCTCTAGCCTTGAAAGTTGGAAGTTGTCCCTTTCCCTTGTCTACTTGCTACCCTTTGTTTTCTTGGAACTTAGGCTTGAATCCTTCCTCCCTTGGTGGATACTTAGGCTTGAATCCTTCTTCCCTTGGTGGATATTTAGGTGCTACTCCTTCCCTCTTAGTCCAAGTAGTTGTAGGCTTGGTAGATGAATTTTAATAGTTATAAGAATTATAAGACTTTCCACTTGAACTCCTCCTATTCTTCAATTGTCTCTCAATCTTTATAGCTCTGTTAACCAAGTCTTGAAGTAGGTGGAAATGGCAAATTTCCACTTTGTCCGCTATTTCCCAATTCTAAAAACATAAAAACCGTGAAATGGTAGCCTCCTCATCTTCCTCAAGATTGATCCTCATCATGGCTACCTCCATCTCCTTGTAGTAGTCATCTACTCCCTTGGAGCCTTGATGTAGAGTTTGAAGTTTTTGATAGAGTTCTCTTTGATAGTATGATGGAACAAATCTTTTCCTCATGATTGCCTTGAGCTCGTCCCATGTTGCAATAGGTGGTTCATGAGTCCTTCTTTTAGTGTTCATCAATTGCTCCCGCCAAGTAAGTGCATAGTCAAAAAATTCTACTATGGCTAGCTTCAGCTTCTTAGCCTTCGGATAGTCATAACAATCAAATACATGTTCCAATTTGCTTTCCCAAGCAATGTAAGCTTCTGGATCATGTCCTCCCTTGAATGGTGGAATGCTTAGCTTGATAGAACCCATATTAACATCCCTTCTTCTTGGTCCTTGGTAATCCTCTTCTTGTTGTTGTTCCCAAAGGTCTTCTTCCCCATTTTAAACATCATCAAACCATTTGTGGAGTACCCTTCCCCTTTGCTGCCCCCTTTGCACGTTTCTTCCTCTTCCTCTACCTTTTTGTTGAAACAAAGGATTCCATGCTACTCTAACGGGAGCGGGAGGTGTCTCAAAAATGTTCACCCTCTCTTCAACTCTATTGATTCGTATACTAAGTTCATGTCTCATTGCTCCCATTTCTTGTCTCATTGATCTCAGTTCTTGTATCATTTGTTGTAACCCTTCTTCATTAGACGACATTGGATTGTTGCCCTCTCCCACATTGGAGGCCATAGATGCACTAGGTCCTCCACTTGCCATGGCTGTATCTACAAGTCAAATATACCAAAAACAGGGGATATGTATGTCCTCTCAATTCTACTTGTGTATCACACTTAGAGATGGCTTTTTTCTCTCTCTAATGTGCTCACCCGAAGCCTTTTACCTCTCTTAACTCTTCTTCGAGTTCTTAATGCAACTTAAAGAGTAATCAACTACTCAACAAAGTAATCAAACCAAGCATCAAAGCTCAAAGCAAATAATTCATATCTTCAAACATATAAGATTTAAAGAGATAAGAGTTCTAAAGAGAATGGTCATTAAACACAAGACAAATGATCACAAGAGTTTGTGATCCAAATTTCTGCAATTTCAATTGATCTAGTGTCCCAATAGCAAGTTTTCAATAGGCAAATTAGAAAATTGATCAACATATCAATTGAATTTCAACTTCCAATTTGTACCACAATCATAGTTACGAATTTTTTCTACAATTCTATATTTTGATTTTTCTGGTTTGGAGATCTTTGATTTCTCTTTCTTTCTTTCTTACCC
>JAOXNR010053889.1:2040-13424 GCA_028571225.1 Parsonsia alboflavescens | reverse complement strand
AGTAGAAGACATGTTTTCTCTAATCAAGGAATCATCATGCCCAAGAAATTCACAAATAGCAACTTGCTCATGAACATTACAAGCAATTCCACAATCATACTTAGCTTTAGAATTCATGTTTTCACGCTTAAATTTCAATATTCTATCACCAAGAGTAGATATAAGAGTGTACCACTTTATCGTAGCACTTATCCTCTTCTTGTCCTTGTCTTCCTTCAACTTGTTTAGATCTTCAAAACCTGAAATTTAGGCACAAGAACACTAGAAAAAGAATGGTCAATGTTAGAAATAGGGATAAGATCCTCTTTGCTCTTTTTGAGAGCCAAGACACTCTCATTCGCTCTTTCTTTTTCATGAAAGCTCTCCTTTTGTTCGCCCAAATCTTGCCTCTCAAAGACACTCATCTCTTTTCTCTCCATGACACTTTCATTTTTCATCTCAAGTTCTTTCTCAATCTCTCTTTCTTGTCTCTCAAGATCTTTGTCTCTCTCATGCTCTTCTTTCTCTTTTCTCTCTCTTCTCATATGTACTTCTATCATTCTTGATATTACATCAATTCCTTGCATCATTACTTCCATTCTTTGTTCTACATTCTTGATGGTCTCCATATGTTCATCCTTTTCTTGAAGAGTCTCGTTTTCAACATCTTGCGTCCCTTGATCGTGGGCCTCTTGATTTTTCACTTTGTCACCTAGCTTGGTCTTAATTTCTTACCCCTTGGGAATGGATTTCTCTTCCTTTGAACCAGCTAGTTGCACCTTAGATGTGGAAGAAATGCCGTAAGTTGAATTTTTGTAAGACTTCCCATGCACCTTAGTGTCTTTCAACTTAAATGACCATGTGTACCATATCCTCAACATCATCATAGGAATAAGATTTAACTTCTTCCCAAATATCTTCATTCAAGCCATTGAGAAATCTAATCATTTTATCTTCTTATACTTTACTGTATTAGCTCTCTTTAGGGCTTTTGTCAACTCTTCATGGTACTCTTTCACATTATTGGATCCTTGAGTAACAACCATGTAGTAGAGTTTTGGTGCATATCTTTCTCTCATATATTTCCTCAATCCTTCCCATGTAGTAATACATACTCCAAGTCTTCTTTGATCTTTTCACCAAGCTAAAGCTTCACTCTCAAGGCTATCAACAACTAGCTCCATCTTTTGTCCTTCCAAGTATTCATACTTTGCAAACACAAGTTCTACCTCTCTTTCCCAAGCAAGGTAAACTTCCGGATCAAATGTACCATAGAAATATGGGATGTTCATGTGATGGCTCCCAAGATGTCTACAATGGCCTCCTTTTCCTCCATATCTTCTTGGCCTCCCTTCATTGTCATGGAAGCAACCATCATCATACTCCCCATGTTCATATCTCCTTCTAGATGGATACATTTGTTGGCTTTTTCTTCCAACCCTTTCATATGGTTCATACTTCTTAGAAGAACTAGGATGTGGTGTCTCTCTTCTTTAATCATAATAAAATGATTGAGATGAAAATTTACCCATGATATACCTACAAAATGAACAAACAAAAATAAGGTATATGTATATCCTCATAATCTACTCATGTATCACTCTTAGAAATGGCTTTTCCTCACTCTAATGTGCTCACCTCCTTAGCCTTTTTCCTCTCTTAGCTCTTCTTTAAGTTCTTAATGCAACTCCAAGAGTAGACAATGTCTTGACAAGGCAATCAACTCAAGCATCAACAACTCAAAACAAGTAGTTCATATCTTCCAACTTATAAGATTGAAAGAGATAAAGTTTCAAAGAAAATGGTCAATGAACACAAAGCAAATTATCAAACACTTATTATCCAATAAGCAATAGATGAAAGGCAATCTAGCAAACACCTTGAGGACAAGAATTTGTGATCCAACTTTCTGTAATTTTCATTTCGGTCAAGTACCCCAAATTCACAATTCAACTTGGCAAATTGAGAGTTCAATGTAGTATATCATATCTCAAGCTCTTCCCAACATGTTAAACATCATAACAATGGAATTCAACTTCACAATTTTCAGATCAATCTCAACCGAATTTTTCTTGAACTTTTCTGGAATTTTTTTTTTGTCAGATTTTCTTGTTTTAAGCTTTGGAAATCTTTGATCTCTCTTTTCTCTTATTTCTTATTTCTTTTTTTTTTTTTGTACTTTTTTCGATTTTACTGAGAAGCAAAAGAAGTAGATTCACAAACAAATTGAATTGGCTTTGATTTTCAGATCTGGGACACAATTCCACAATAGATCACAAGAAAAAAAACTAGGATTAATGTAAGGAACAAACACAAAACACATAAGATCACATAGATTTCAAAGAAACAACATGATCTCAACACTTAAACAAGAAAGCAAATAAAGGATAGGCCAACCTCTTGATGAATAAACCTAGGGCTCTGATACCAAAAGTTGATATGATTGCAAATTTGGAAGGAATTCATCGATCATCAAATCCAAACTTTCGACCCAAACCAAATTGTGATTCCCCAAGACTTCATGCAAGAGATTCAAGCTAGAACCATTGACCAATTATCTTCCAATATGATCTAATAGATAGAGTCCCATCAACTCAACTTAATTACCCTAGCCACGCATTGAGATCCCTAAAGTTTAACTAAGAACCCTAGAAGAGCTCTAAGCCACACTCTCGGTTTTTTGTAGCCTTGAATCCATAAGGAATTCATTCAAATTTCTAAAAAGTGTTTGTAGAGTTAATTGTTAAAATGAAACTCAAATGAGGGACTATTTATAGGCTCGGTTCCAATTAGGATTAGGGACTTAATTAGCCAAATTAAACTAGCTTAAAACATAAAGAAAGCGACTAACAATAAGTGAAAAAGTCCAACTAAAGTCAAGATTACAAAATTGTAAAAACAGAGGACTAAAACTAAAATTTTCTAGCAGAATTTCGACCAACTGTTTAGCCTGACTTCCAATGCTCCCCAAGGCTTGTTTCCTTAATTGTTCACTCCTCCTTGATGTCTTCTATCATCCATAGGTTGAGCTCTGTCCTTGATTCATCCTCCATGGACTGTTGTGCTTCAAACATTGTAGTAAAGTCTAACATTTCTTCTTTTCCTTGCACAAATGTGATTAATGCTTTCCTCTACTTGGATGCCTTAGCTCTTGTGACGAATAAGATGATGCTCTTGACTTTCCTTATCTTGGATGCTTTTGTTTATAGGGTTCTTCATTATTCCTTCCAAATCGAGGAGTTCTTATTTGTCTTGCACATATATATCACCAATGTTACTTTGATCTTCAAAGTGTAATGTTTGTACTTGAAGTATTGATCTTTGAACAAAAACTTCCAATCATTGTTAAGATCTTCTTCAATGGAGATCATAAGTTCTTCAAGTTCTTGGACAATCTCCAACAAGTCTTTCTTCATTCTTGATCTTCTAACCTTGTATTTGAAATACAAGCTCTTGTACATAATCTCCTTTCGTTCATAAGCATCTTCATATAAGATCTTTCATGAATTCTCTCATGCTATATATGCACTTTGATCTCCATCACTTCCCTTTTTTTTTTTTTTTTAATATTCCGGACCTTGAAGGAGTATTAAGTGAATTTATTATTTAAAATCGATCTTGAGAGGGGTATTTCGGATCTTGGGTGGTTCACCCTTCTTTCTTTCTTTCTTTCTTTTTTCTCTTTTGTTCAAATATCCCGGACCGTGAAGGGGTATTCTGGTCCTTGATATGGTAATTTTGGTCCCCAAAATGATCATTCTGAACCTACATGATTCCTTCCCCTCTTTTTTTTTTTTTTTCGTTATTCACATGACATTTTTTTAACAGATTTCTTTGTGTTGTTTGCAGAAATGAATTACATTAGAATTGCGGCTCACAAGGGTTCTTTAAGTGGAAGGGTGCGTCTGGTAGTTGTAACATTCGAAGTGAATTACGAAGATTTTAGGAGAATTATGACAAAGTGCATGAAGATTGATTTAAACTAATTTGACATACAAATTTCAATTGCTTCTAAATTTTCTGATAGAAGCATTAAATTAATGGACATTAAAGACATATATGACATCATCTATTTGAAGGGGGAAGCAGATCCTAAAATTGTGTTCGTCAACAAAATTTAAAGAACTTATGAGGGTGGCATCGATGTTGATACTAGCAGTAATTGTTCTTTCAATCTAAATGATCATGCAAGGGGCGAATTTATTGATGTAAATGATGAAGCGATAACATCGGGATATATTCACACAGATGATGAACATATTAGTAGTGTTGAGGATGATGACGATGGCGACAAATTCGACATTGGGGTGAGGTAGTTGATTTCCTTTGAGCAATTTATACCTTACCCTTTTACTCAGTTTATAAACATGGTCTAGAATAAAAACGAAAAAGTGCATTTTTCTGAAGACAATACAATGCACCAGTGGGTTCGATAGGAAAGGATGCAATTTTTAACAACAAGGATAAATTGACAGCAACAGTCCGTCAATATTCACTCGATAATCGATTTTCCTGGTACGTTCGGATGAAGGAAGACTAAGGCATGATGTAAGAATAAAAAAGACTGTATTTTCATGATCTGTGCACAATATAGAGCTCGATGTCAGATTTGGGTGATTCACAAGTTTGTTCCGACTTACATTTGTATTCAAACTGTACAACAAAGTCAAAATACTAGTATAAGTGCACCAAAGATTGGTCATATGTATGCTAGTAAAATCGTCGGTGAGAATCACATCCCCAAAAATGTGATTCAAGACATGCGGGAGAATCGTGGTGAGAAGCTATTAGATACTAAAACTTGGCGATTTTTACAGCGTGCAAAAGACATAGCCTATGAACCTCCAGAAGACTCATACAGACAGTTGACATCATACCTCCACATATTGGAGCGTATAATGTTGATGATAGTGACCAATATACATAGGCGAGATGATTAGTTTCTGAGGTAATTCTGTGCACTTGAAACTTCGATTGAGGGTTCTAAGTACACGAGACCTGTAATTATTATAGATGCAACACACTTGAAAGGTGTATACGAAGGCAAAATTTATGTAGCTATCCGTGTGGATGGAAATAGACAAACTTTTTCCCCTGCATTTGGGTTTGGTAAGGAGGAGGGCAATGATTCATGGGAGTGGTTCTTAAGAAGATTATGGACTACAGATGGATTGCGGGATGATTTGGTTATTGTATCTGATCGACACAAAGGCATACTGCACGTAGTGAGAATGGTGTATCCCGAGGTTCCACATACTTTTTATTATCGATATTTGAAGAAAAAATTAAAGACAAAGTGCAAAAATCCCTAAGCTGTAGTCTTTTTTAAAAATGTGGCATATGCCAATGAGAAGTAGAAATGTAACTTCTATTTTGGAGACATTCAACATATGCATCCTAAAGTTTATCATTGGCTGGATGTTGATATAGATGCTCGGTTTGGTCACGTGCATATTGTCCTAACAATTGATACAACCAAATGACGAGTAATATTGTTAAGTCCTTTAACCAAGCTATCAAGAAAGCTCGGGAGTTGCTTATTACATCTACACATAAGTTTTTTAAGGGTTTATGTCAAACTTGGTTCAACAAATACCAAAAAGCATCTGCTATAATGCCACATATTATCACCAAGGGTGCTATGGAATAAATTGAGAAAGAAGTTGTGAAGGTTGATCGAGAAAGGGTGCGGACTACATTCGTTCGGGACAAGGATTAATATGTCATTGGAAATCCACCACTAAAAGCAAATGTTGTGGTGGATATCATTCAGAAAACCTATGGATGTCGGAGATGGGAACTAGAAAAGATACCTTGCAAATATGTTATTGCTGTTGCCCGGTAAAATTTCAGACCTCGTAGGAAATTTCGTGTCACACTGAGGAATCACTAGGGAAATTTCAAAATAAAAGGTTTTGGTCCATTTCATGACACAAATGATCAATTTCGTGCCATACTTATTTAATTTCATGCCTCAAAGATGATTTTTCATGCCTCATGGAGGAAATTTGAAAATAAAATTTCTTTTGTCCATTTCATGACATAAATGGTCAATTTTGGGACAAAGCTGGTCAATTTTGTAACATAACTAGTCAATCTCAAAATTGACTATTTTTTTTTCTAAGCATGGTAATTAAATATTTCTACAACTCATCCTTAATATTTTTTATAGGGAAAATAGGACTCACTATTACATTCTATGTTGTGGAAATTCATTTGACATGGAAATACTGAGGATGGCATATGCATCTTCGATATAACCTATGCCCTTATGTTTATCTTTGAATTCAATTGTAGGTATGAATGATGTGTTTGTCAATGCTCCTCTTGGCAGAAGGTTTGTCGAAAGACCACAAGAGGCTCGTTTCCTTTCTTGAAACTAGCAATACCATCTAAAGAAAAAGTATAAAATATGCAAAAGAAAAGGATATAATTGTCTCACTTGTCCTAATGAACACAACATAGAAGCCCTAGCTCCATAAAAAAATGATCCAACATTGAATGATTTAACTCATGAAGTGCCCATATCTATTCTAATATCCACCCAACAATCTCAAGTTTTTGGAAAGGGGTACTCGGTGAAAAATGACTAGTCAGATTTTGTTAATGTTGATGTAAGTGTCTTTGATGAGAGTGTCGATTTTTATGAAAGCAATATCAATGTTAACACAATTCATAACTTGTAGATGTTATTTTAACAAATATTGAATTTGTTATTTAATTTAAATTGCATGTTTTTCATTGAATCTTCTTCACTTGATTGAATATGTAATTGAATGGGATGATATATGTCACATTATATTTTTAGAATAGAAATTTCGAGCCTCAAAAGACAAGTCAAAATTGAAAATTTCAATCCACATGTGGCATTTCGATCGGCAGAGGACATTTCAAAACTTAGGGGTCAAAAATGGAACACACGGAGTCAAAAACGGAACTCAGAGGGTCAAAACCCTAAACCCTCATTTTTTAAAAAAATTGTTTTGAAGTTAATTTTTAATGGAATTTTTTAAAGTTAATTTTTAATGGAATTTTTTAAAGTTAATGTTTTTTTGGAACCTTTTAAAGTTAATTTTTTTAAAAAATTTTTAATTTAATTTTTTATGGAATCTTTTTATGTTAATTTTTTAAAGATTTTTTTAAGCTAATTTTTCATAGAATCTTTGGAAATTAAATTTTTATGGAATTTAACATACAAGAGATTAAATTTTATAAAAGAATTAAAAAATAATAGAAATCAAGAATATCATATATAATTTACATTTATATTTAATTTGTTTATTTACTCTATATATATATATATATATATATACATATTAAAAAATCTAAACTACGATAGCAAATGATTCCACCATAACATTTTTCAAGTTATCTCATTTAGAGGTGTCAAAAAGAATTGGGGCTTATGAACCAAGCCTTGACCCAATTGTAAAAGGATCAGATTGGACTAAATATTTTAAGGCCTTAGGAAACAAGGCTAAGCTGAGCTAAGCCCTTTAAACTAGGGTTGCGCTGGCTTGGTCCCAGGGCTGTGTTTCTATGTTTTTTATTTATTATTATTATTATTATTTTAATTCAATAATAAAACATATCCAAATCTAATTTCCCAATTCTTTCTTCCCGTGAATCCCATCTTCCAAACACCAGACTCTAGATTCTTCTAATCTTTAGTTCTTTCTTCTTAGTAGTGCACCTCAGTGGCTCAGTCGCCGGCAGCAATCTTTCCTCAGTTCGGTCTAGCAGCGGTAGTCCCTGAAAAATAACCCAACAAGAAAAAAATCAGGTTTACTTGCTTTTTTTTTTTTTTTTTTGTTTATTTCTCCCATTGGCAGTTTTATCTCATGTTATCTGCAGTATAAAATTCTTAATCTTGCCTTGGACAGTATATTTTTTAGTTGGGATTTTCACCCTTTCGTCATACCGATCATGGAATATGTATATGAAATTATGCTGGTGCTATGCTTTCATTCAGTAATTGTGCTTCAGCAGATTGTTATAAGAATTGGGAATGAAAATTAAGAGCCCCATTTAGGACTTCATTTTTCAAACAAGGAAAAAGAAAAGGAATCTTTTAGTGGCTTGAGTGCCGGGTGCGCTGGTTTCTGGGCTTGAGAGTAAGGTGCGCTGAATCTTCTTACTTGTGATGTTTAAACTTCCTTCTATCTGTAATACTTTACCATGCTTGAGAAGATTTGTGAATGGTGTGTGAATTAATCAGTGTAGTGTTTGATAATGTCATTAGATCTGTAGATTCTGTACTGTAACCAATTTAACATGCTTCCGTTATCTCTGTGTTTTGTAAGTTGGATTTTTTTGGGTTTTACTTCGAAGATTTTCTGGAAATTCTTGCTGTTCAAACGGTTTCAGATTTTCAGTATGTTACTTTCGAAAGAAAATGTCAAATGATGAGGCTTTCTCAGCATGTTTACATCTGTCTGCTGTCTAGATCCATGAGATCTTGGGAGTCAAAAAGGGCCATGTTCAAAAAAAGAAAATTAAAAAATAAAAAAGAAAAAGTTTTTGATGCAAAGGTTTAGAATCTTTGATCTTGGGAGTTTTGTTTTAGCAAAATTAGCATATCCTCGAGGCTCCAGTGGACTGATGCAAAGCTGGAATCCTCAATTCTTGGGTTCTCTTCTTACATGCTCTATTTCTCTTGCAGGTAATAATCTTCTCTTTCCTTATTTATCAATTATCTATGATGAGTTAAGGCATAAAGAATTTAATTTTATCAAATAAAAAATTGTATATGAATTCTAATACATGGTTTCATTTGCAGAACTGTCTTAGCAACTGCTGTGCCATGAACATTCTTGCTGAACAAGACTTGAATATTATGGGTGAACTTAGGGGTGGTAAGGAATAGGATTTTTACTTTCCATTTTCAACCAGTGTTCAGAAGCTGTTAATTAGTGAAAGTGATCACCATGTTCAAGGAAATTGCAAGGATGTTGCAGTAAATATTTTCTTCAGTAATGGTAGAAGGATGTTGAAGTAAATTTGGAAACCTATTCACATAACAGACTTAATATAGGGTAGGACATGCAAGGTTACTTGATGCATTTTTTGTGCAAATTTTATCATTTTATTAAGAATAGTATGAAAAATTCATCTTCTAATGGTCGCGGCCATAGTTCTTGTTAGGGCTGGGGCCCTTCAAAATAGGGCTTAAGCCCAGCCTGGCCTTAGTCTTCTAGGGCTTAATTGGGCTTGTGTCGACTTTTTAACGCAGCTAATCTAATCCTAATGCGTTGCGACATATCGGTGGTGTAAGGTACGTCGAGCATCTCCTTAAGATAACCCCTCGTAAGCTGTGTCATATAGTAACAAATGTAAGCGTCACAACTAGTCTTATCTGGCTAAATAGGGATGGAGAAATCTTCTAAGTCAGAAGGGTCAAAAAAACCTAGAGTGAATTGTTGAGATAGGTTACATCTCATCCTACTAGAATACTCGGCCTGCTATAGAAGTCATGGCATCAGGAGACAGATCGACTCTATTAGATCCTCTTGAGATGCCTTTGCATTAGCAGATGGCGTTGGATCATACAACGTGATCGAAGGGCCAGCCAACAAGATTCGAAGTAAAACCCAATGGTCATGGAGGTAACAGGGCATTAAGATCTATATATACAATGTAAATATTAAATCAATTAATGTTAAATAAAACATAATTTTAACCAAGATTTTTATATAAAATTAGTGTTTTACCTTTTGGGTCTCCCATCGCTCTACCTCTCCTAAGGTTTCATCTTCCCCCCGATCCAGCCAATGACAAAAGAATCAAACTCATAGGTCCCAAACTTCGCATGAGATGCCTTGGTCTCGAGCACACACCTCAAAGAATGCTTTATAATTTGAGTTAGTTAAAAATTGAAATTATATGCATAAATTGTAACTTGAGTAAGTTAAATAAAGGTCAAAACTATATTAAAATACTTATATAGACGTCAATCTAAGTAAGAGCAAAGCAGGCTTTACATGGGTAAAGGGATGATGTCTCCTTCACTGCTCTCTGCAACCCTCATATGAACTAATCCATACGATCATCCTGGACCAAGCCAGTCAAAGATTTAGCCTTGTTGAGGTCATCCCTGATAATGACTGGGCCCCCCAATCTAGCTTCTATCAGAAAAACTTAATCATAATATAAAACAGGAAAGTGATAAAATTCAAATAAATTATTAAAGATTGAAATACCTTTCTGAATCTTCGGTGATGCAGAAAGCATCCAATCGTGCCAGGTCAAGGATGTAAGGGTTCACCACGAAAGGAGGAATCACCTCTTGCTCCTCTATAGGAGCGGGAATCTCCCTTCACACCTCTACTACTTGAGCCTTCTTTGCCTCTTTCATCCTTGGCTACTTTTTTGGCCTCTTCGACTCCATGTAGTGAGAGGGGTCTGTAAGAGGTGATCGCACCCCTACAGTAGGGGCCTTGGCTCGAAGTACATAACCAAACTCCTAATAGAATTTAAAAAGTAAAAATTAAAAAAATTAATTATAATAAATTAAAAACTAGATGATAATGTCGTAGGTCACTTGATCGAAAGGATTGGAGACTATAGGAGTCGACGGATCCACTAGATTTTGGCTGTCGCGAATAATCTCCTCGAGCTATTATTTAAAAGAATTATTCCTCATAAATAGAATGAATATGAATTTAAAAGAATTATTTATATGAAGTAAATAAAATAGAGATAAAATTTATATGAATATGAATTTACGAAATAGAATTACTAACTATAAAATTAGCTCCTAAGGGGCAGAATCAGTAACTGTGGGAGCCAATGGATCTACTCTATCCTCACTCCAACTAACAAATACAGATATCTATTATTTAAATTAATTATCGATGTGAATAAAATTACAAATTAACTAAAATACCAAAATCGAAATAAATAAGAATTTACTAACTAGAACTAATGGAATTTACAGATTGGAATTACCTAAGCAGTAGAATCGATGATTCTTGGAGCGACAGAAGCTAGCAGTCGGATCAAACTGTCAAGGTGTGTGTAACACCCCTCCAAACTGGTAAAGTCAGGCTTTCGAGAAGGGGAATCATGCAGTAATGGATCATCTCCACCACTGTCATCCTTCTCCAACGTATCGAGGCGACTCTCAATCTATCTGAGTCTCTCTAGGACCACACTATGACGTTGGAGAGCCCGTCTCTTGTACTCTGCCAATCGAACATGGGTCAGGAACTGGAGCAATACGACATCGACCTTGGCCATAAGAAAATCGATAATTGCAGGAGCCTATAATTTTAAAATAGTTAAATTTTATTGGAATTTACGGATTGGAATTACCTAAGCAGTAGAATTGATGATTCTTGGAGCGACAGAAGCTAGCAGTCGGATCAAACTGTCAAGGTGTGTGTAACACCCCTCCAAACTGGTAA
>JAOXNR010053888.1:0-13424 GCA_028571225.1 Parsonsia alboflavescens | reverse complement strand
CTATCCAATGCACCGAGCACCTTCATGAGGGTGATGAACCAGGTACTCAGGCCTTATTTGAATAAGTTTGTTGTGGTGTATTTTGATGATATTCTAGTATACAGCCGAACAGAGAAAGAACATCTACAGCATCTTCGATTGGTTTTTACCACATTATGCGAACACAGCCTGTTTGCTAATCGAAAGAAATGCAATTGGATGACAGACAAGCTGGTTTTTCTAGGGTATGTTGTCTCAGCTGAAGGAATCCAACCTGACGAAGCCAAGGTTAAGGGTGTCCAAGAATGGCCCATCTCGAGGAGTGTCACAGAAGTTCGATCTTTCCATGGATTGGCAAGCTTTTACCATCGTTTTGTCAAAGGGTTCAGCGAGATTATGGTTGCATTAACTGATCTTTACAATGCTAAGGAGTTCAAATGGACTGAAGCGGCACAGGTTGCATTCGACACTATCAAGGAGCTTTTTACGAGTACCCTGGTTTTAGCATTACCTGACTTTGAGAAGGTTTTTGAGGTAGATTGTGATGCGTCAAAGGTAGGAATTGGAGCTGTCTTGAGTCAAGAAGGCAGACCAGTGGCGTATTTTGGGGAAAAGTTGGGAGGAGCTAAACTCAACTACTCAGTTTATGACACAGAATTGTACACCATTGTAAGAGCACTACAATATTGGTTGCACTACCTCATTCAGAGGGAGTTTGTGTTGTACTCAGATCACCAAGCTCTGAAGTTCATTGTAGGCCAGCACAAACTTAATGCTTGACATGCAAAATGGGTTTCCTTCCTGCAAGAGTTTACTTTCAATCTGAAGCATAAGTCTGGGGTCTTGAACAAGGTAGCTGATGCTTTGAGTAGAAGACAGTCATTACTCAATGTAATGAAAGTTCAAGCTTTGGGGTTTGAAAATGTGCGAGATGATTTAAGAGATGATGATTATTTCGAAAGTATTGTGCGCAAGGTGGAACAGCAAACTCGGTTTGGTTATATACTTCATGACGAATTTCTCTTCCGAGGTAATTGTTTATGCATACCTAATACATCTGTGAGATTGATAATTGTGTGAAAAATACATGCACAGGGCCATTTTGGTAAGGACAAGCTTGCTAAACTGATCAAGGAAAGGTTTTATTGGCCAGGGATTGAGCGGAGCGCGCAAGCATATGTCAAGAGATACAGGATTTGCAAGGCATCAAAGGGAGGGAGTAGCAATTAAGGATTGTATACACCACTGCCAATTCGACAGAACCGTGGAATGACATTTCTATGGATTTTGTGGTAGGTTTGCCGAGGACTCTGCGTGGATTTGATAGCATCATGGTGGTCGTTGATCGGTTTAGCAAGATGACTGTGTTCATTGCCTGCAAAATAACATGGATGCCAGTAAGATTGTCGATTTAAATTTCATGGAGATTGTTCGGTGATTTGGTCTCCCTCAGAGCATTGTGTCCAACCGAGATACCAAGTTTATGGGTCATTTCTGGCGAGAACCATGGAAGAAGCTTGGGACGAAGTTGAAGTTTAGCATCCCGTATCACCCACAAACAGATGGCCGAACGGAGACGGGAAATCGAACTTTGGGCAATATGTTGAAAGCACAAGTTAAATCTTTTGGTACTTGGGATTCTATTCTGCCCAAGATCGAATTCGAGTTTAATTGTTCAGTCAATCGATCTACACAATTTTCTCTGTTCCAGATTGTCTATGGCCGAAATCTGAGGAGCCCTATTGATCTTGCTATACCTACTAATTTATCAGCTCCTAAAAAGGTGGAAGAACGATTAGCGGATTTGCAGTCGCTCCATGCAACTGTTAAAGCTAACTTGGAGGGATCATATGCAACATACAAGGAATAGGCTGACCGAACTCGACAGGATGTTCAGTTCGAGATAGGTGATTTGGTTTGGGTGTCGCTCACAAAGGAAAGATCTCCTTCGGGGGAATTTCACAAACTTAAGCATAGGAAGATTGGTCCTTGTCAGATTCTGGAGAAATTGGGCCAAAATGCTTATAAATTGGAGTTACCCGTAAACTACAGCATTTTCGACGTATTTAATGTGCAACATCTCTCTCGTTTCCATGGCGAAAACCCGAGCTTGAGGACAAGCTCTCTTTAAAAGGGGGAGTCTGATGCAGGGCCGATAGACAAGCCAGAGCCAGAGCGGCTCCCAACAACCATTTTACATCAGTCAGAACGATTGAAACGTCTTCCCCCAAAAAAATCAAGATAGGTTGTTCAAGGAAGGTTGAAGAGGCAGAGAATAAGATTAAGATTGTTTAATAATTTTATTTCCTTAATTAGATAGAATTTTATTTAGAACCTTGTTTTACTTTTTTATTATTTTCTTCCAAATTTTATTTCCTAGTCATATTAGGAATACATAACTTGGCTATTACTAGTTTACTTGGTTTCTATTTCCTAGTCTGATTAGGAACATAGAACTTCTAGTATTATAAATAAGGATGAATGTCTAAGAGCTAAGAAGTTGAATCTATTATCAATAATATTTCAGAGTGTATCTCTTTTTCCTTGTGATCGCAAGATGTTGTTCTTTCTTTCTTCGTCCTTTAACTACTTTAGATTGAAGTTTGTTTAAAGGAGAAGAATCCAATTTTCATTGTCTAGACCTCTGTCACGTTCAAAAGTTAGATTATTGAAAAGCCTCAAATTTTGACGGATTATCCAAAGTTTGAGTTACTGCACTGTTCACCGATTACTTTTCCAGCACTGATCACCGATTACTGTTCATCCAAACTAAAAGTTACAATTTTCTTGAGTTCGTATTATTAGATTTCTTCCTGAATTTCTTATTCCTCGACCCACCACATCCACCTACGTCAACTACCCTCGACATGGCTAATCCCGAGTACTTCTCTTTCCCCTAGACGCCCTCCCTGGCTAAGCAGGTACTTCTCTTTTCCTCTAACTCTCTACTCAAGGGATAGTACTTGCGCTCACTACTATGGCTGTTATAGATCACCTATAACTGGGGATTACTGACGGGGTTCATAGACTCTTTGGGAATTCAAAAAGATTTCGAGAGAGAGAAATGAAGACTTAGAACACCATTGGAAGGAAAGCACTTATGATATTATTGATTGGAAAAATATTATACAGGAGACACTGTACAAGAGACACTCTAAACAAACTAACTTTGAGAGGAACTCAAAGCTAGAAAACCCTAACAAATCTGAAGTCTAACTTGACTCCTAATCCCAGCCAGCCTATCTAACTTACTTCGTAGACCGATTTATAGAACAATGGCCGACTTACATAGCTTCTAGGACAAGTTCTATTACTTAGTACAATACAGCATGTCAAGAAACAAAACAAACTTGGAAAGAAAAATACAACTCGTACACTCAAACCCTAACTTGGACAAAGACTCTAATTTAGAAAACAAACAAAATGACTAACATAAGACTCCAAAGAAAGCAAAGCTGGAACTTCTTTTTTGCTGAAGCTGAATCTTGCATGTAGATGACATAGCTTCACATTTTCTGCTTGGAAGACACTTGGAACAAGGACCAAACAAAGGTTGGACAGCCAGCACTTCAGTTCAAAATTTTGCTGATGGCAAAGCTGGAATATGGTGACTTGGCTGCTAAATCTTTGTATGATGGACAGCTACATCTCGTGTATGAAGGCTGGGGACACAGGGTTGAACTTGAGACAAAACATAGGCTAATTTGTAGAAGAATTTGTAGCACTTTAATCTGGAACAAACCGTTGAAGACAAGGCTGAATACTCATCATCTAGCCGTTTGTTTCTTGCATGAAGGACAACTCCTTATTCTTAAACTGAACAAACTGAACGAAACAAAACGAAAGAACCCAACAGTGGAAAGTTCTCCTGGCAGAATATTCTGAAGGCAGGAACCTTCTACTTGAAATGTTTTCATTGCTGACCGAATTTGCTACTACATGGATTATTGAAAGTAGAATTAACAACTGAAATAAAGACACTGAGAAATAGTAAATAACCCATGTGATCTCGACTGAAAGGAATACCCAAGATTCTAAAAAATTCTGCTCCTTATGAAAGGTGAAATGCAGAAAATTCAGTGGCAAAATGGGAACCCTATTATGGCTAAAACTTATAGCATGAAGTTGCTGAGATTCCTTTTTCTTCTTGAGACATAACTGAAATATTCTTGTTGCGTGATCCCAAACCGTAGCTACATATTAGAACTCCATGGTTGAGTCCTTAAGTTGCTTTATTGTTGAGACATGGGATGTTGAGGTTGCTGAACTATTGGAATAAGTCTAAGGTTTCTTGATGTTGAAGCTGTTGCAGGACACGGCTGACTTATTTCTCCTTGACAAAGGCTTTGGAACAAGAGACACCGCTGATAAGCCTCCAGAAATGGAACTTTCTAGTGTGCAGGGTATCCATCCCAAATAAATTTTTCTTCGGGTTAGCTATCTTGCTCAAAGATGTCTACATAGTCCGTGCTTGGTGGTTCCTGCGAGAAAGAGCGTAAGATAACGCCATAGCAATCAGTTATCAAAGTGGTTAGGATTAGCAAAAAACATCTTGAAACTGTGAATCTCAATTTCTATGGGATAGTAGCAAAGGATTGCTAAAGTCCATAGATACCGAATCCTGTCTCCAGAAATAGATTGTGCCCGAGGAAAGACTGCAATGTTGTTGAAGGGTTGATCTGGATCAAAGGATACATCACAGAAATGGTGTTGTTCTTTGCAGGTTAAGGCTTGGTGCTTGAACATGGTTTTTCTGGCATATTCTTTGACTTGGTCAATTGTGTCACAATGGGGTAGTTCAAGTGGGTAAAATTCTGGGATTGTGAAGATGATAGGTATAGGCTTAGGTAGGCTGTCAAAGAAAAGGTTAAGCAAGGGTTTACTTCCTATTCCGGCTAAGAGGTCAGCTAGGATACCGGGTTCTTTCATTATCTTAGGAAAAGAGAGATTATCCATTTACACTGTGAATTCATTACTTGTATCCATCTGTAGGATTCTGGTACCTGTGGAACGAATGTGAAGTGAAAGGGGTTTCTGACACATTTGTTTGAGGGCTTGAACTGCTAAGGTTTGTTCATGACTCCAAGGAGGTGGTTTCTTCTTCAGGAGTTTGGACAACAAAATTGGTATATTTAGAGGGGTTAGGAAGGAAGGCTTTGATATAGTTAATGATGCCAAGGAATTGCTGGATCTCTTTTACGGACAGGTTCTCATCTGGGAATGAAGGAAGGGTTTCAACAAGGTGAGGACCTAACTAGATTTTACCGTCTGAGATTTTCATACCAAGGTATTCAATCTCATGAAGACCGATGGAGCTTTTCTTTTTTGAGATCATGATACCCTGAGATTTGACTATGTCAAAGAACTGTTCTAACAGTGACAAAGGAGTTTCATCGTCTTTTGAAAAGAGAAGGATATGTAAATCAAAGCACTGTGAAGGATCGGCTGAAAAATTTTTATCATTGCTTTCTGAAAAATCGAAGGAGCTACCGTCAGCCCAAATGGCATCACCTTCCATTGATATTGAGCATTAGGAATGCAAAAAGCAATTTCAAATCAAAATTTGAAAATACTTTTGCTCCCACAAAGTGAATAAAAAGATTTTGAATCTGTGGGAGCGCAAACTTGTCATCTTTCAAAAACTGGTTTAAAGGTTTATAGTCAATGACTAACCTTTTCTTACCTCTGACTTGCTCACTTTTTTTGTTTACATAAAAGGCTTGACAAGCCCAACTAGAATTAGATGGCCCGATTAAACCTTGCCATAGCAGTTGTGCACACTCATCCTGAGCGAGCTTAAGATCATCAGGAGTCATCCCGGGGTGTGTTGCTTTGGTCGGGTTGATATCTTCATTAAGCTTGAAAGGGAGCTTAACAAAGAACTCTTCATTTTTCCAAAGCTGGTTTTTGTGCTTAAAGTCGGCATGAGAATCTGCACAAAAATTTTTTAACATGTTAGCCATTGATTGAAATTTGTCAGCAGTATTAGAAATAGCAAACATATTAGTAACAGGAGTAAAGGTTAAAAGTGATGTTTGTATCGGATGCCGTGTATCAGGACTCGTAGTCTTTCGACTTCTACATAATCATAACATCTTTACTGTGAAGTTTATTCCTGAAAACTTTGATCCAAATTATGTAATCATTGAAAATCTTTATTCCAACTTGGTGTTTTGAAATGAGATTGCAATGGAAGATTTTTCCATTTGCTGCTGGGAATTGGCCGTTAGTGTCTGTCCACAATTCTGCTTTAAGAATATTTGGATTCATCATTGTCTTCATGGCTCCTGTGTCTAAGAATATAATTGCTTTGACTGGTTGTGCGTACTTAGACGTGAACAAGGAAACTTGCACATGAGGAGGACAAATATCAATTAAAGAATTAATATTTGAAACTTCAGTAAAATTAAAAACTGGTAAACATGATTCTTGTTCAGAATCATTCTCAGAAGCTTCAAATTTAGAATCTGTAATTTCAATAGCAAAGGCAGTATCCTGGTCGGGATGGCTTTGCTATGAGAACACTGATTCAACATCAGATTCTGGATGGTCCACCATTAGTTGAGAGACAAGCTTCAAAGCTTTAGCCTTTTTGTTTAGACAATTGTTTGCGAAATGACCCTTCTTTTTGTAGAAGAAACATCTGTCGGACTTCTGCCTGGTTGGTGCTTTCCATCTAAAGTACTTAAGATTTTTCTTTGATTTGTACTTCCTTTGCTTCGAAGGTCTTTTCTTCGTGACTTTGCCCTTGCAGTTGCACTTCTTTGAGTTAGGGCACATAATTTCGTAATTTTTGTTGCAAATTTGCTTGAGCTTCTTCTTTCCGTGAAAGAAATTCTCCACGACTTGTCTTCTTTCACAGAGCTTCTCAAGACATGTGAATGTAGTTTAGTGGATCTCTGCAAGTTCAAGATTTGCCAAAGTGTTTCCAGAGATGTCGATCATTTTATTCAACGCTGGTTGGATCTCTTCTGGAAGTGAGGAAATGTACACCTATTTGAGATTTGGATCTTTCATTCCACCGAGGTGATAATAGATTTCTATCATTCTTTTGTAGTGCCTATTGATGTCCTTAGGCCTCAAAGAACAACATTTCATCTTGAAAAAGTTTGTTCTCGCCTGTTTGATTTCAATGGAAAAGTCACCTACAAATTCTTCAAATATCACATTAATCCAAAAGTCCAAAGAACTTGTACGCAATAAGTTTCTGTCAATGGCAAGTAAAGATATAAACCAATCATGCAATGTGCCAACAGAATGACTAAAAAATTCAGACAAGATATGGTTCAGAGATACTCCCTTTAACAATTGTGTATGAACCCATGTTGACATTTCTTGGAACCTTTCACATCTTTTGCTAACTGGAATGTCATCAAAGGTGAAACAAGTTGTCTTCGAAGATTTCTCCAGAGGAGTGGGTTGTGGAGACGGTGGTTGATTGTCTGTAATAGATTCATCATTCGTGCTTCCTACATGGCTATGATGGACTTCAGCATATGTAGTTGATCTTGAAGGACCTGGAGTAGTCATAAGAATCCCTAAAATTTCCATCGTTTCATCTCCGAACTCGTTAGACTCGGAAAAGCTTTCTGAGGATGTTTCAGACACTAGGTTGACATTTGAGCCTTCAGAAGGTGTTGAAACTCCATCAGACACTGGATCTTCATTTGAGTTTTCAGAAGATGTTGAAACTCCATCAAACACTGGATCTTCATTTGAGTTTTCAGAAGGTGTTGAAGTTTCATCAGACACTGGATCTTTTTTAGAAGTTATCAGGGCATGATATGACACTGTGAGCTGTGGAGGATGATTTATTGAAGCCGAATCAGGCTGCTTTGTAGAACCTGTTGGAAAAGCCAGATCAGGCTGTTTTGTGGGATATGTCAAAAGAGGTCCTTGTTGGACCGGAGTCTTGAATTCATCTTTCTTTGTAAATTCAAGTTGGACTTCAGTTGGCAGGACTGGTGCTTTCGCCTTTTCTTTCCAAGAATCTTTAGAACTATCTGGTCGGAAGGTTTCTGACTGGGCAATTGGGTATGAATGCTTCTTCTTCATCGTTGAATGAACAGAATTATGTTCTTTTGCCCAATTAACCCAAATGTCGAGATCTGGCATACTGTAGTCAACAATCTTTTCAGCTCGAGGTAGAACAGAACCTAGTGGTCCACCAAAAAGTGAAGTTGGCTTGTGGAACGTCAGTGGGTTGTTGGGAATGCTAAGCATGAAGAAACCCTGTGACGGAGATAATGCAACCGAAGCAGTTTGAGACTTCCTTTTCTCATAGTTTTCAAGCTGTCTTTTTAAGTCTCGAATCTCTAGGCATTTCGCATCGAACTCATTGCAGTAAGTGGTGTTGGTACAAATCATTTCTTTGAGATCTTGATTGAGAGTGTTGTACCTGTTCACCATTTCAAGGTAGAGTTTCTCTACATGGTCAATCTTCTTCTCAGCTTGATTGACTCGGTCATCGATATTTGTTAGGACACGATTTTGGGCAATGGAGTTGTCAGTCTACCAATTGTGGACTTCCTCTACCCGATTGAGAGGAACTTGTGTCCCATATTCATCAACTGTTTTCTGAGAAATGGAAGGTCAGGAGGTTCGTCTATCTACCTCGTCCACCTTTCTTTCCAGGGGTGGAAAGTTAGAAGCATATGAACTTCTTGAAGGTCTGTTCATCATGCACGAGATCGGAGTTGACCTGCTTGGTGTGATTTGTTCTGCCTTCTTGCAGTTAGAAGATGGCTCATAGTAATCCGTCGTATTCTTTAAGATCTTCTTGATAGATGGATAGATGGATGGAGGATTCTCTTTGCTCATCGACAATAAGGCTAACCTTCTAGGATGAAGGTTGTAAAAATCTGCAAAGCCAGTGAAAGGCCTTGGAACAGGAATTGCCATGGGCTTGCCTTCATCATCATCATGTGGAGGACGTCTGGATGAACATCCACCAACTTTCTTTCTTGTCCGTCACCTTCTTCTGGGAGCCTCATCTTCTTATTCTGAATCATCTTCTTCACACGAACATTCAAGGTCACAAAGACCAAAGCCAGGGACATCCCATATGAAGTGGCCGTTGATGTGAGATGTGTAGCCAGGCTCAGCCGAATGGTTGAAAAAGGATATCAATACCCTCTTCTACATGCTCAGATCTCCAAGGTCCTACGATCTGAGCATTAATTGTGTGAAGATCTGTCCAGATTCTTCTTTCGGAGCAACTCTGAAAAATGTTTGAACTCATCCGTTAGATAGCCTTCAGAATTCTACAACTGTGGCCTGGACTGGTTCTTTTTGTTCGTGAAGATTCTCGCAGTTGGTAATCTATTCTACGGGTACGAGCTTCTGGAGATCTTCCCTTTTGATTTGTTTTGGAATTTTGACCTAGGTAGGAACTTCTGTGGCTGAATCCGCCAAGATCATTAAGGCATCTAGAGAACCGTTGTTCTGTAGATCAAGGAAGTGATTCTGGAGCCGGTAGACCATCTAATGATGCAAAGTGGCCATCATTGAGGTGGGAGTGAGAGATGTGCCGGTGAGTTGAAGTTGAACTTTCAAAGCTGTGCACAAGTTTGGGTCTTGGAGAGATATAACATAGTTTGGGAACAGTGTTAAGACAAAACTTCCCGAGTTGAGCGTATTGATCACTATGCCAATGACCGCCTACTCATAGCTGAGTAGTCTCGAATCTAAGGGTGCAATTCGAGCAGTGACTAGGTGGCCCTTCCTACTACCAAAAGTCAGAATGAGTCTAACGCCACCAACGTGATGCTATGTGTAACCTTCAGCTCTCTATTGTGCCACCATCTCTGGTAGTATGTTAAGGGTAACATACTGTTTTTTGGAGGAGTACGGTATGTTACACTGGTCTAGCTTGGAAGACTGGACATACCCCTTCGTCTTTGGGGTCATCGATTTGAGTAGTTGCCGGATAGATCTAATGCCTGGAGGAGAGGATCCTCTCTTTTTGTGGATGTAATATGGACTCATTAGAGGAGGGACTGATTCCTCTACTGAGACCGACTCTGGGATAGTAGTATACTCTACAAGATTACCTATATTTGCAGAATGTAAAGAATGTTTAGGTAGAGACAAAGAACTAGAAATATTTATGAGCTGAGAGCTGGAACTAGGACTTGAGGTGTTTTCCATGACTGTAACCTTTTTCTCCCTACTCTCTCTTTCTCATCCCTAAGAATCTAAAATCCCTATTTCTTCCCCACTGCAAAATGAAATTTTGCACACCGAAACGCTGCCTTCTGGCTTTGATACCATAGTTCTCCTAAAATATTCATAGTTCACTTCGAATGGTAAGACTAGCTCACGCACTTTTCTACTTAGAGAACCCTCGTGAACAGCAATCCTAATATAATCCATTCCTGCAAACAACACAAAGAAACTTATTAAAAAAATGACCACTAAATAATGAAAAAAAATAATAAATGGAAGGGAAGGATCAAAATCCCCCTCTAAAGAACCGAAATCCAACTCCCAAGGTATGAAATCACACTCTTAAGGTCTGAAATCCCCGACTCATATCTCAAAATACCCCTCATGAATACCGAAACCCCATTCTAGAATCTCGAAATTACCCTACTCCATACCGAAACCCCCCCTACATCAAGTCTCGAAACCACCTCATCCCAAGTATCAAAACTCCCTTATCTCATGTCTTGAAATCAACATAGCAAGGCATGAAATTTATTCACTTCGATCGAAATCTTTGCAATCTCACTTTTCTTTCTTCCTCTTGCTACTACCCAAATATGCGCCAAAAAAACAGCACAAAACGAACAAACCTAGGCTTCCAAACGCCAAAGGAAAAAAAAAAACAAAGAAACAAATCGAAAAATATACCTTCGAACATCCTATACCTTCGTCTTCTTGATTTCGAAAAACAAAAATCACCAATTTAATGACGGAACACAATAAAAAGCTGGGTTTTTTTCTTTCTCTCCGACAAGGGAATGGTTCTTTGAACAATTTTCTTAACTATGATTCGAAACTTCTGATCAACTAAATGATGTTAGTTGTGGTTTCTTCAATTCATTTTTTACAAGTTGTTGGGTTCAATAGTTGTGTGTTGAATGCAGAGGGGTAAGTTAGTAAATACATGTTAAAGGAAAATAAATGTTTAGTTTTTTTTTATTTTTTTTATTTTTCAAATGAAAAGTCAAAATGGATATAAAATAAAAGGTTAATTTTAGATATGAGTAATGTGTAAAATGTTTTGAAAATTTAGATAAATAGGAAATAATTATTCTTAATTTGGATAAAACTGAAAATGACCCGACCAATCAATTACCCAACTTGTGGTAATTTTGTTTTTTCTCCTTTTTTTTTTCAAAAAAAAAAATGTTAAATGGGTTACAGCTACGGAAAGCATTCAATTTAGAACCCAATAAAGTCTCAGGTGACCATCGCCAAATTAATAATCCGTCTTTAGTTCCATGATTAATATGTATACCGGGGAATGTAAGTTAAATCTTTAAAGACAAATATTTTAAAAAATAAAATTTTGGATTAAAAAATTATTGTTTTTAATGTATTTTATATATTATATTTTAATTGAATAAATTAAATTAGAGGAGCATTGGATTATTATTTTTTGAAAAAAAATTTAATCTTATAATCTCTTTGTCTAATTTGCCTTAATTCGTAAATATATTTGATTAATTAAAGTTGAAGGACTTATTTATACTAAATTTTAGACTTTCGAGTCAACTCCGAAGTCTTGGCCTTTGATGAGATAAAGATATTTCGAGTATCTTTGCACGCAATGGTATCCCCACACTTAAAGCAGCCATCCAAGTGTCCAATAGTAGAGACTTGTCTGCTCTTTCAGGGACAATTTTCAGTGTTGAGTGATGAACACAAGACAAGAACCTCAGGTCTCTTCTCTTCCTTCCTCCCACCTCACAAATATTAAAGAAAATTGTTTAATATTCATTTGTTGTTTCAAAATATATGTAAATATTTTTAATTAATGACTTATATTTTTTTTAGTATAAACTTTTAATTAAAAAGTTGTTTATGGGGAAGTGAAAAAAAATCATTGTATTATTTAAAATAATGAAATAAATTATGAGCTCTAATAATAACACATCTTTAAGAGTAAAAAGAAATTTGGTTTTCCAAATTAAAAAGATTTTTAAGATATCTAATTATATTAAAAAGATTTGATGAAAAGAAGTCTTTGGTCTACAACTAATACTGTCGTGAGACCAATCAATAATGAGTCACTGTCGTGCTTTCGAGACCAAATAATGAGTCGCTGACGTGCTTTTCAAAAGAGTCACTATGGTAATGATCATAAATGGATTACAGCCATGGAAAGCATTCAATTTAGAACCAAAAAATGGTCTTTCAGCTGTGCAATGCTTTCAAATTTTGATCCGTCTTTAGGGAAAAATATTTTAAACTACAGACCCCATCCAAAATGAGTAGATATTTCCAGAATTTTCCAGTTTTATTTATCATTTCAAAAGTTGAAATTCCATTTTAATTTCTTCATTCGTTCAATTTAGCAGAGTTCATCCTGCATTCTTTTTATACGGCCCCAAAAAAAAAAAAAAAAAAACAATTGAGTTCTTGCAATGGCTGAAGTTCTTGCAGCAATTGGAACAGCTGGTGAAGCGGTGGCTAGTTTTAACATCTATGTCTTCACTCCAATCATGAATCAGTTTAACTATTTGTGTTTCTACAATGGCAATGTTCAGAGCTTGAGAACTCAAGTTGAAAGGCTGAACAAGAAAAGGTCAGATTTGCTGCTGGAAGTTGAAGAAGCCAAAAGAAATGCAAGAGTTATTGCGAGTGATGTTGAGGAATGGATCGAGGAAGCTGATAAACTAAATCAAATAAAGGAAAGAATCATTCAGGGCAGGGCTCGAGTTCAACAGGGCTGTTTCTATGGTTTCTGTCCAAACATAAAGTTGCGGTACTGTTTGAGTCGAGAAGCAAAGAAGATATGTGAAGCTGCTCAAGGATTGCTTCAAGAAATTAGCAAGTTGACAAAAATATCTTATGATGCACGACTTGAACCAATCCCCGGGGCATCAACAGGAATTGGAGCCGATTCCCGAAGGTCTACAGAGGATGAAATCATGGAGGCCTTAAAAGATGACAAGGTTTACATGATAGCCCTCTGTGGGATGGGGGGAGTTGGGAAGACAACTATGGCAAGCAAGATTGAGAGTAAGGTCAGAGAAGGGAAGATATTTGAGGAGGTTGTCATGGCGGTTGCCGGTCGTCCGCTAGACTTGAAGAAAATCCAACAAGAAATTGCGGAATTATTGGGCCTGGAGCTCCATGAAAAGACAATACCTGCCCGGGCACGACGAATATACCAGAGATTGAATGAGAAGAGGGTCTTCATAATTCTTGACGATGTTTGGGAAAATTTAAATTTCCAAGAAATTGGAATCCCATCCAAAACCACCAATCAGAAA